>PVJH01016159.1:0-51289 GCA_004026705.1 Nesogale talazaci | reverse complement strand
TAGGGATATGCATCAGGAGTGATACAGAAAGCTGAACAAAGTTTGACCAAGAAGGGCTCTGTTTGTCATCTTAAAAAATCAGGAGTTTGGGGATAATGAGAAGACACTGAAGAGTTTAAATGGAATAGTATATATGCTAGGTTTAAAACATTAATGTCATTGGTAGGTGATGAGAGTTTGGAGGCAAAAAAGACTAGAGAAGACTATGAAATTATTGAAGTTGTATAGCCAGGTTGTATATAAATTTGAGAAATTTCAACAAATAGGTGGTATTTAAAACTCATAAGAATAATGACTTTTTCTAGCAATTATAGTAGTACACCCAAGACAAAACCTTGAAGTAGTTGACCAAAGAAATAGAAGCTAAAGCAGTGGTTTTCAACCTACGGGTTGTGACCCCTTTGAGGGGTTGAGCAACCCTTTCATGGGGGTAGCCCAAGACCATCGGAAAACACAAATGTATTTCCGATGGTCTTAGGGACCAAGACAAGGCTCCTCTATCCATTTCCAGGAGGGTCCACCCACATGCAGATATGCCCACATATGCATACCTGGTGTGAAGGCTGTTACCCAGACTACACCACGCTTCAAGACAAAATTTTATTTATATGATTATATATTGCTTTTGTGATTAATCACTATGCTTTAATTAGATTCAATTTGTAACAAATATCATATATTTGTATTACCATTTATAACAGTAGTAAAATTATAGTTATGAAGTAGCAACGAAAGTAATTTTATGCTTGGGGGTCACTACAACATGAGGGGGGCACTACTACATGAGGAACATTAAAGGTTTGTGGCATTAGGAATGTTGGGAACCATTGAGCTAATGTATAGTAAAGATAATGGTATACATGACAATCAGAGAGACTGCAGGAAAAGAAGGGATTATTGATGTCAAATGACTGAGTGATCAAGGAGATTGAGGACTAAAAGGTATCTTCAGAACTTGGAAGTTGTTCATGGACGTTTCCTTGGTGAAGCAGTGACCTACAATCCTCCCCTTGGGAGAAAGATGGAGCTTTTTAGCCTCCATAAGGAGTTACAGTTTCAGAAATCCACAAGGGCAGTTCTACCTTGTTCTCTTGGGTTACTATGAGCTGAAATTGACACCATGACAGTGAATTTGGAATCTGGAGTTCTATGCCTTTTATGGGGTTAGTTTTAGGCCAGACAGAAGTAGACAGAAACATGAAAGGAAGGTGAAATAGTGTCAACAGTGAGTCTACACTATTCTTTTTTTTTTTTTTTAATTCTTGTTACACTATTTTTTTTGAACAGTTTGACTGTAACTAGAGCAGGGTGTAGGAATGGGGGAAGTCCTCAAAGCTGGAACTACTTTGAATATATGAAAATATTGGTGAGAAGAGAGGTGATAAAAATATAAAGTTGAAAAGAGAGGAAAAGGGAGCATTTTTGTCAGATTACAATCTCAGAAATGGAAAGAAATGATTCCAAAGCAAAGTTGGGGACTACGTTCTTAAATAGGACATGGAATAGCTGCCCTTCTAAAATTGGAAGGAAATTTTCAGGGTGGATGTAGGATATGCCTGAAGGTGGTGTTGCTGAGGTCATTTGCTGATCACGAGAAGCACGTGGCTGGGAGGGAGACTGATACATATAAAGCAAGTTATGAAGAATCATGAATGGTATACACCAGGTAGAAAATAAACTGCAGGCTTGTTTCAAGACTTCACACTCCTGTGCAGGCATGGCTCCCGTGTAGAGTAGAGCAGATTTGGAATGTTGACAGTGAAGGAGAGAGGAGTTTAGAAAATTACACGTGCTTCTAGGAAAATGGATCAAGTAGTCTTCCAGGATGGAAGTAGTGTCGTCAAATACTATTAGGTAAGGCTAAGGTAAAAAGCCTCAGTGGCATATCACTAAAAACCACCAGTCAAGCTAAACCTGTTTTTCTATAATTTTATTTATTTGAGGCAGTAATAAATCTAAATAGCCTAATAACCAGGATACATTAAAAAAAAAACCTTCCACGTAATTTACTAAAAGGTAGATACTTTCCTTTCTGATTTAATAATAATCCTATCAACACATTTCTAAATTTCTTAGTAAAATTATACTATTCTTGGTTATTGCAGAGGTTCTATTTTACTTGGAAAATACATGTTTTGGCCACAAGATGCAATCTAGTGTATTTATTTATATATTATCTTGAATAACAGAGAACGGAAGTAGACATTGTACCAAAACAGTGCCACTGCATATCGTCCTCTTTCCAGTACTGCTTTTTCATTGATTTTATTGATTCTTTTGTACTAGAGAGATTTTTGTGCTTTGAAGATGTATTTGAATCATTATGTCATTTAGAATTATGATTTGTCTGTCTGCACATGAATAGTACATGACTATATACTAATGTATCTATGCAATAATGTTACCATAAAATTATGTTACTGCTATGATTTAAATTACTTATTGATTTGTCCTATTTTCAGTTTTTTTGGGTGGGTTGGCATCACTGCCCTCTGGTGGTTGTGGGAGCTACCCAGCGCTGTTCCTGAGAGCCGCTGCTAGTTTTGAACCGCCAAGCTTGCGGGCCGCAGTCCTGCACTCAACCACTTATGCCACCAGGGCTCAACCCTCTATTTTCAGTTTCAAAGAGAGAACAGAACTGGAAAGAATAGGACAGAAAACATTAAAAGTTATTGAATATTTTGATATTCCTTCAGTCAGAAACAATCAGTCTTGTGATAGAAAATAGTCAGTCATTGGAAAACACCAAATAATTTAAAATAAACTCATGTATTTTCTTAAATTCTTTCCTTCCTAGATGTTTCTGTTGGCAATAACATGTGCATATATATCCAAAACACTGTCTGGATCTTATATGAATTCCATGCTCACACAAATAGAGAGACAATTCAACATTCCAACATCTCTAGTTGGATTTATTAATGGAAGCTTTGAGATTGGTAATACTTTATTTTTGTATTGCTTCTTTATAATATATTTTGTTATCCATAATGCTGGTATGAATCTTATGCTCCTTAATTGCTGTTTGGGTTTATTGATCTGATTGTGTCATATGTTTTCTAAGATGAATTGACTAGCCTGGTAAGCTGGAAGCATGCATGGAAGCAGTGCACATAATAGTTATCTCTGGGTAATGCCTAAACAGTGTCATGTATTTTAACCAGTGATTTCTTAATTACCTGGCATGAGCAGCAAAGAATTTCTACTTACTCTTGTCCTTTGATCCCTCTTAGGATACAGGTTCTTTCAGTTTTTACGAAATATTATGGGAGACCTAATGAATCTGCTTTCCATAGAGAGTGATTTACTTCCAAATTCAAAATAGCGGGGAAACTGCTCAATCAATCACCAGGATTTATCTCAGACAGAGACTTAATTTGGATTCTAAAGAAGAATAAAGTCTACTCTTAAGTTCTGATTTTGTTGACGTTTAGAAAGATGTGATAACAGGTGGAAGAGAACAGCAGAAAGATCATTTCTGTGGACAAAGCCAAAGAGAAGAAAATGACAGGAATCTCTTGTTTTACAGTGGCCTTTCTTTCCTGCCAAGTGACAGTAGGCTTTAAGGTACTTATAAGAGTTTAGGAACAACCCTGTAAAAAGTTGCATCTCGCTCATCTCTTAATTTTCAATTTCCTCAATTTATTCTGTACCACTTTATGCAACTGTTTGGTGATGTAGTAATGAAGAAAATTAACCACCCTGAAATAAAGGACCAGGCCAACCAAAACAAACAAACAAACACCGGACCCAAACCATGTGCTTTCAAGTCTAAGCCAACTCATGGTGACCCCACATGTGCACACACATTAGCGTAGAACAGTGCTCCACTGAGTGTTTCCTGGTTGGCTTTTCTAGTGAATTTCTGCAGAGGTCTTACTAGGTAATTCAGCTCCCCAACCTCTCTGTTAGTAGTCACCTGAATTAACCAAGTACACTACCTGAGGACTCTACCGAGATTAAGGGAGGGCGCCAACACTAACAATACATTTAGTGTAATGCAGTCAGTGCAGTGACAGAAATATATACAGGTCCTGTGACCACACAGAGCCTCTGCTCCAACCCCATGAAGTCTTGAAGGATGAGCTAGAAGGTGCTAGAGGAAGGAAATGGTTCTGCGATGGCCCTTCCAGTAGAAGAAAAGAAAAGGAAAAAAGAAGACAAAGAAGGAAGTCATAAGGAGGAAGCAGTATACAGAGAGCATTATACTATGGACTGGCAATGCCTGTGGTGGAAATGCTAAGGATATCGCCTGGAGCAATGGTGGAGGACATGAAATGGACCTGGAAAACCTTGTGTCTCCCCTGTGGAGCCTACCATGATGAAGAATGACTAAGGATTTGGCAAGGGCTATTGACTTTTTGGGGCCAAGGACTCCCTGGGCTATATGATATTATATAATTTCAGAGTAATATTTTTAATTGTATAAAATAAAAATTATAGACATACCCCCCCTCTGTCCCCAAAATAGTGTCAGTCATATAGAAAGGAAGAAACTCATTTAGTCATGCTGGTCCAACCCAAGGAAACACCCCCCAAAACAGAGTTGACCTGCTTCATAGAATTTTATTAGCTGCAATCTTTTTATATAAGTACATCACCAGGCCTGTTTTCACACAGTGGCACTGGGTGGGTTCAAACAGTCAACCATTTGGTTACTACTAGCCAAGCACTGGTCATTTATACCATCCAGGGACCTTTCCCTAGGGCTAGATAAAAACCCTTTGACCAGAACTCACTCACTCACTCACTCACTCACTCACTCACTCACTCACTCACTCAGTCGCTCGCTCAGTCATGACTCATAACCCCAGAGGACAGAGGAAAACAATCCTTGTAAATATATTTTTTAAGGTAGAAACTAGCATTTTATTTAGATCTTCACTAAACTGTTGGAGTTGAGAACCAGACATACTTGATAAACCTCCAAAAATTGATCCTGAAAGACGCTTTTTGCTAAGGGCAAGCAGTCAGGGCACGAACATGCCAACAAGCTGGCTTCTCTGTACCACATGAGCCAAGTCAGCCTCTCCATGGCCAGCTGCCCCAGCTCTCCCCTCCCTTCTAGAAGTATCAGCTACATCCCCGTAGGTCTAGCCCAAGGCTTTTCTGTAGGACACGTGGAAATGCTGGAAATATGTTAAAGGAACTATGGTGTTGAGGGGGACAAAAAGAAAGATCTTTTAAGAAGCTACCATCTGAGGTGATGGCTTCTCTGTAACTACGCCATACCCCAGTATACATAGTAATTAAGCCATTAGAAAATGTTCAGGTAGGAAGAGATTTTCTCCTTCCTGCCTGGCAACGTTTTAGCACCCTAATTGCATTGATGTGGATCTCCTGTACTCACTAAATGCATTTTAATGACAAGTCAATCTGTATGTTGATAGAAAACCTCATCTTTCTCCTGCCGAGGTGCTAGAGATTTCTGCTTACCTTGTACTTAGCACCCGAGCAAGTAGCCTGCTTCATAATACTTACAAACAGAATCTTCAAGTTTCCTAGACTGTCATATGCAGTTCATTCCCTGGCTTCTCTTTCTTTGTCCTATTTCATAAAGGTTGTGTGCTGCAGAGATTGGTCTATGTTTCTGTCACACAGTTAAATAGAACTAGATCTCAGATTAGGTCTTATTTCTTTTCCTATGTCTTTCTGCTATTTGTGATAGTGGTCATACAATAAATGCTAGGTAGTGAGTGATGGGTGGGGTTGTTTAAGACTTTGTTTAAATGTATTAAGGTGAGCATTCTCACTTTTTTTTTCTAGGAAACCTTTTGCTGATTATATTTGTGAGTTACTTTGGAACCAAACTACATAGACCTATAATGATTGGTGTTGGATGTCTGATAATGGGCTTAGGGTGTTTCTTGCAATCTCTACCTCATTTTCTTATGGGTCGGTAAGTAGCTTCTATGTTGTTTCTCTGTCGGAGTGGTGCTTTCTGAAAGCACGAGAGGGCTGGGGTGGGCAGTGGGCAGGGGGTGTGGATTCTGTCCTACCACTTTGTTTTATATTATGGGTTGCCTGTCTTCCACTTCCGGGACCACATTTTACCAATTTATCAAATCGGGATTTGAGCATTTTATGACATTAAGTCTGATGAAAAGATGATTAGACTCTCCTAAAATTTGGCATCAGTGCCTGTTTTGGGAACTTTTTAGACACTTCTAATTCAAAGAGGTTCTTGGTTGGTGTCAATGGCTTACCATTCACCCACTAGTCCTGAGGGTCCAGCCACCTCAAAAGGCCGAACTGAGACCTGCTAAGAAAGTCAGGCCTTGCAAATCTTATGTTGTTGAGGGTTTCATGGTTTCATTGAGTGAGAAGTGGTTCAGTCGCATTGTTTTTATTATTTCATTTTAAGTGATGAGATATTGTTTAATTGTAAGATAATGAGACAGAGACCAATTTTAAAGTTACTTACTGTAAGTTTCCTCCAAATAGCATCTGTGTGAATGCCTTTAAATGTCCAAAAAACTTACCTGTACTATTTCTTTCTTTCTTTTTTTTTTTCGGAAGCTCTGCTCACAGTGAATGAGTTTATTAGGAAAATAAAGGTTACAATTCAAGATCAGAAACAATTTAGCTATTCAGTCAGGACATCTTCTTCTCAACTGTGGCCACAGGCATACCACTCTCTGGCCATTGGCCTCTTGCCTCTTGCCTCCTCAGACCCTGAACCCCTTGGCCTCAGTCTTCCTCTGATAAGTGTTAGGTGTTCTTTAGCTCCACCTATACCTGCTGGGTATCCCATGTCTGCCAGCAAGTTCCCTGCCTAAAGGAGCTCAGTTTTTGCAGTTCAATGAGCCAGGAAGCTCCTTGTCTCCTAGTTCTGTGGTCTCCATTGCTACTGTCTATCCATTGCTGCTTCTCTCTGTCCCTCACTGCCCTGATATTGGAACTCTAGTTGTCTCCTTGATCTAGGACATAGTTTCCCAAAGTGGGCACCACTGCCCCCTCGGTGGTGTGTAGATTGATCTAAGAGCAATGTAAGAGCAGATACCTACACTTTATCCTGGATTCTGGGCTGGTTTTCATTGCTAGGGAGGTCATGGGGATCTGTACTATTTCTTTGACAATATCCTCCCCTCTTAACCTTCTCGACTATCTCTGTCTCTTTCTAGAATTTTCACTGCATAACTATTGGACATCCTGGTTTAATTTTTTTCTTATATTTGTTTTTCAATTTTCCTCTCTCCTTATCTTCCTGTTACTCTCTAACTTGTTCAACTTTTTCTTACAAATCTTCTAATGTATTTTTAGCAAGTGCTAGCTTATTTCTGCTTTTCAGGATTCTTTTGTTCTTTGAATGTTTAAGAAACATTTTTCTTTTGAAGATCCAATGACTCATTATTTAAAGTAGCTTGAGGTATTTTCATCTCTTTTGTAGAATTTTCTTTTCCTTTGTCACTGTCTTTAATGTCATTGAGTTTCCTCAAACATCTGGGGATTCTTGGTTATTCCTATTTAATATTGGGGAGCAACAACAAGAAGCACATGCAGCGGCCCCGGAAAACAGAAGACTTTCTTTGTAATCTGATTGTTCAGGTACTAGCGGTTAGGTAGAGAACTGCCCATTTCCTGTCCGTTTTCCTAGGGCGAGAGTCTCCAGTTTGTTCTCGGAGGCACAGAAGCTTGGTGATTGGATAGATTGTTGTTGGTTGGGGTGGAGTAGGCTCTGATGCATGGGGACCCGGTGTATCCCAGAATGAAACACTGCCCAGTACTTTGTTAGCTTTCTTCTAGGGACTTCATCTTCCAATCCTGTCATGAGATGCTCGATTGTTATTCATACGGCTTTCCCTGTCCTGGAGCACCAGCCCTTCACCTGGAGGACCTTGACTGAAACCTGTTCACCATGAGTAACCCTCCTGGTATTTGAAGTACTTAAAGGCTAGCTTCCAGATTCTTCCTATATGTATGCGAGCTACTACAGTATGGCACACTGATAGATGATTCAGTCCACAGGAATCTTATTTTTCAGTAGGTCTTAGTTTTCCTTTTCTTTTCAGCCAATCCTCTTGTGTTTGGAATGAAATCTCTATCCTCCTATGTGCCCGTTGAGATTCTTGAAGCTCCAGGAACATTTCCAAATGGAATGGGGGAGGGTCTCTCTAGGTGTCTAAATGTATTTTATGCACACTCTCCCCTTCTGTTTCTTGCATGCATCTCATTTCCACGTTGAGAAGCATCTAGTGTCTCTAAGTTTTGAAACTTTCTGGGAGGTCTTTTCGAGGCTTTCCTGCAGGGACTAGGCTGTATCTTCTCGTATTTGTTCACTTACGGATGATTTACTCGTGGGCCTTCTAGTTTTCAAAATGTTGGCCGGCTCCCTTCTCGTCAGCGCTCTGCTTTTCCTTGTCTTGGTGAAGTCAGGTTTCCTCTTTGGTGTCATTTCACTGGCATTTTTGGAATAGAAAGATTTGGAGTCTGTCATTTGGTTTTGTAAAGAGACTAAGTTAGATGACAGAAAGCTCTTTCTTCTCAGGGATTCCTGAGGTTCTAAAGCTTTTAGGAGAACAACATTTGTTGCTGTGCGCTTCCGTCGGGTGACCTGATGCATAAAAGCAGAAAATGTTGTGCGATTCTCTGCCATCTCTAGGATCTTTGATATGTTGGGGCTCTTTGTTTAGGCTATTGTGCTCATTCATGTTATTGAGCGTTTCCTTGTTTCAGAACCAAATCTGAGGATCTTTTCGATGACTGGCCTGTCCTGATCATGTATCCAAAACAAACGAGATGGCTTGCATCATCTTGGCTTCTGAGGCACATTTCACTTGTGTTTCTTTCTGATCCCAGCCAACACCACATCAAACAACCTTCAGCAGTCATGTACATTTCCTCTTTCCCTCGGTCAAAGTGGAATTTTGATTTTATTTGAAGCTGACTTACCTCAGAGGTGTGGAAGCAGAAACTTTTGTCAATTTACAGTCTCCTACTGGGTGTGGTGTGTAGTCGATCTAATGGCAATTTTTCTCATCTTTTAAAAAAGTGTCCCCCAGCACAGAAATTAGGATGCCTGGTGACAGGTATACAGAACCATCTTTAACACAGTTGAAGGCATGTTTTCATTTGTCTTTCTCTTAACAAAATATCAAAAGCAGTGTGGCATAACTTTTTAAAAAAAGAAAGACTTACATGAACATATTTTATTCTCCTTTTGCAGTGTTTAACTTAGTTTTTGCATTAAGGACATGCAACTCTCATAGAAGTTTGCTTAAGTAAAATGGTCACAGTCTCTTATCATCATGTTCTTATGAGAAAAGAAAACCCACAAACTTGAGCTGTCAGGACAGTTGAGACACTCCCAAGAACTCTGGTAACAATGGGCAAATATCTTATTTGCTTTAACAATCAAGGAATACATTAGGGAATTATTTGTTGGATTTTCAGACAGAGAATCTTTCTTAAAAACAAATTTCAGAGAATGCAAACATGTAACCTTGTTCTGCTATGTTTTTCTTCTTCTCCCAGAGCCTTTATCTTCTTAATTATACCTTGTTCAGTCTACTATTTTTCTGCTTATTCCTTGTCCCGTGCAACTTATTTCCAGGAAATGATCACTTAAAAATTACCGAAGGTTAAATTTAGGAAACCTAAAAGGCTGTCATGTGCATAGAAGCAAATGCTTATTGTCAAGGTACTGTGCATTTACATTACACAACAAAGTCTTTTGAAGATGATTTGTGATATCATCTGAAATGGATTTGGATGTTGTGCTTTATGTGAAGCAGGAACTAAAGATCTGAACAATACTCCCATTGAACTGTTTTCCTTATGTTCAAACAGATATGAATATGAATCTACAGTGTCAGCCTCAGGCAATATGTCTTCAAACAGCTTCTTGTGTGTAGAGAATGGAACCCAGAGTGTCAGACCAACAGAAGATCCGTCAGGTTATATACTTGATTCTTGTTTTCTTTTTGGGTCAATAAATTTGTAACTGGGTAACATTTTCTGTGTTGGGGGATTTGAATGAGTTCTTTTATTTTAATGTGTTAGATAATGATCAAAGCATATTTTTTCTTTCCAGGAATTTTGATGGGGATTGAGAGTGCACAGGAATATTAATTTTGTATCATTGCATGCATTTATTAAGACTGCCTTATATATTCCATAAACTGGTAATGGGAATATAAGCCAAAGTCATCTATTCAAGGGCCTTTGCAGAGTCAATTCTATAAATAAGGAGGGCTGTTGACTTTGAAGAATGGATGGATGTCCTTGATTTGGTCCTAGCTATTGTGCAAATCTGAAACAGAGATAGAAAGAATTAAGAATATTTATGGTATATAAGTTTTCTTGGATAGCAAGCAAGGTGTACACATATGATGCTTTATTCTCTTTTCTTCCCACTCGGTTGGACTTAGCCTAGATTCTTTTTGCCCTATTCCTCTGCTTTCTCTGCAACACTGCTTTATCGTCTTAAAACAAGTGTTACTTCCTGTCAACCTGGTCACCTCAATCTCTCAGTAAAAGGCAGTCTAGAGTTGGTGTCACTACCTCTCTCAGACCAAAACTCCCCTCCATCGTATGGGGACATTTTTGTGCTAAGACTTATTTCCAGTGGAAATTACCATAGACAGCTTGGAAATTTTACTGAAAGCATGTCCTTCAGGATACCTAAGGTTTTGGAGCCTAGAATGCTTGTTCAGATACTTTAGACCAAAAGCACCATCTGCAAAAATAAAAGACAGCTGGGAGACTGTCTCTTCCAGTATGTGTCTTCTTCTTCTTCTTCTTCTTCTTCTTCTTCTTCTTCTTCTTCTTCTTCTTCTTCTTCTTCTTCTTCTTCTCCTTCCTCTTCCTCCTCCTCCTCCTCGTCCCCCCCTTCTCTTCCTCCTCCTTCTAAATCATCTCATTGGAGTCTCATACAATTCTTAGCACAATCCATACACTATGTGTCTTCTTGAACTGGCTTGTGGCAGAGAACGACTCTGGTGCTGCTTTGGGCTAGAGTCGATGAATGAAACATTTCACAGCTTGATGTATCACAAGGAAAGGGCATGGGTTCTTTGTGTATCTGATATTTTAGGTTTTCCCCTGGAATAGGCTTAGAATCTGCCCATGATATTTAGAACCAAATCATCATGTTCGCCATAAAACATCTAATACCTAGAAGTAGACACTATGATTTTGTTTGTCTGGGAATGAGAGTTAGACTTTCTAAGAAGTCCCTGGAGGCAGCTTTGCACAGGAGACTCTCATCTGTGGGCGGCACCCAGGCGGTTTATAGGAGGTCACATGTTATTATTTACTTCCCTCAAAAGTATAACCTCAAAGAGCTTCCTTCTGGTTTGGAAGCTATTTTGTTTAAGAACAGAAATAACAAAGGCATTGATGTTAAGGCTTCAGATGTCTGCCAATCGTTTCCCATGTAATTTCTTATAAATTCCTTTTGCTATTCTACTGCTGTTCTAGGGACTAAGAATGATTTGTTTATTAAGAATTGGTTGTTACAGTATACAATAAGCTCTAGAGTAGGAATGTGAACAATTACCAGTTAAACATTTCAATGTCTATAAAGTAGTTAGGGGTATAGATAGTGCATACAATTGTAGTGAGACTTTTGTTTAAATATTATGAGGAAAGCATCAGTTCAGTGGAAAAAATAAAGATTCCAGGTAAAATGTGGGTTAGCCATGAACTGCTGACTGCTGGGTTGGCGGTTCAAATCCACCACCTGCTCCTCAGGAGAAAGATGAGGCTGTCTGCTGTCATAAAGACTTACACTCTCAGAAACCTGATACTAGGTCGCTAAGTTAGAATTAATTGGATGACAATGGAACTCTCTTTGGGTTTCTAAGAAAGATGTTTTTGCTTGCTTGTTTGTTTTTCCTCTCCAAACATAATCTAGGAATAGTATCACTCATAACTGGGTCCAATCCGACTTTGTAATGCTAACTTATTTCTGTGATGTAAATACCTTCAATAATCTACTAGACACTGAATTGCTAAAGGATGTTGATAGTCATTTCTCCTGTCTTATGGAACATGGCTCCAGCACTGAATTTGTACTTGTACATGTCTAAGGACTCTGTCAACAAGTGCAATGAAGATAGGGATGCCCAGAAGTGTAGTTGGGAGAAGGGGACTTCATTCTAAGTGACTTCTTAATATTTTACCTTTCTTATGTGAACATGGTATCTCGTAAATTATTTGTAATTTTATGTCAGGAATGAATCATTAGACTGCCCATGTTGCATTTGTTGACAGAGTATTTAGACGTATTATTGAAGAGGCCCAAGTGGTGCAGGGTAGAAGGCCAAGGACAAAGACCTGGCCATCTGCTCCACTCAGGATTTCCAATCTGGGGATCCCTGTAGAGGGTTGCTGTGAATTGCACTGAGGCATTGCAGTGGGGGTTAGTCATCATTTACTATGAAAGCAATAATACAAACTCTTTTGCAACCCCCCTTCTTCTTCTTTTTAAATAAAGCTTGTGTGAAGGAAGTTAAGTCATTAATGTGGGTGTATGTACTCGTGGGAAATATCATACGTGGAATTGGTGAAACTCCCATCATGCCTTTGGGTATTTCCTATATAGAAGACTTTGCCAAATCTGAAAACTCTCCTTTATACATTGGTAAGTTCAAAAGTTAAACTTCTGGTATGTTTTTCACACTTCAGGTGAGTCAGTGCAGAAAGAAAGCATGATAAACACTAAATAGCATATCACTAATGGTGAGGAATAGCCATAATGGGTTACAAGTTGTGCTGCTAGCCTAAGATCGGGAGTTCAAAACCGCCATCTTCTCTGTGGGGTGTCGATGAGGCTTTCTCCTCCGGTAAAGATTTACAGCCCCAGAAACACACAAGGGCAGATATACGCTGTGCTGTGGTATCACTGAGCCTGGGTCGCATTGGGGGTACGAGTTCAGCTGCTAGCCCCAAAGTCAGTCTCCAGTGGTGCAATTCAAATAATTTAACAAGCCGTTCACTGTAAAAAACTACTGAAAAGTAGCTTATTATTTCAACTTGCTACTAGAATACTGCTGTTACACAGGTGAATATTTAAAAAGAGTAAGGAATGTGAAGTTGTGATTTCCAAATTGTAGGTACTAGCTAGGCAGCTACCCATTTCAGAGAGAACCACAATTTTATATGCAGTTTAACAACCAGTGCGCTGAAGTCAGCAAGAAACTAGGAACTGGTCAAACCATCTGGTGTGGACCATGTGAATCCCACCATCAGTCTCCCAGGGCCGCAGGCGCAGGTCCCCTCCATCCTCCAGGGCTGCTGTGAGTTAGTTAGTCTCAACTCCATGGCAATGAGTTACAGGTCGCCAAGAGTCAGAATCCACTTGATGGCATGAGTTTGGGGATTTTTTTTCTCTTTCTTTAGCGAGAGGAAGTTGGGGATTTGAGAACAGAGCTTTCTGGGGGACAAGACATGAATCATCTTATGCTACTGCTTAAGAGCTCTGCTACAATTATAGTGAAGGAAGGCACAAAAGAACCGTACTCTGTGCTAAGGTTTTGTGCAGAGCACAATCCCAGTCTTTACCGTCAGCTAATCTCGACTTGAGACTTCTCAGGACGGAGCTGGTGGCTTTGACATATGGTTTCTTCTTCAAAATTTACAGATACAGACTTTACCTGGAGCTTGTGCACCAAGGTGAATTTGATGATGACATGTAGGGCAAAGGTAGATAAGGAAAACATTATTCACTCCTAACCTTCACTTAACAATAAGACATTTTAAAAAATTGTAGTCTCTTAAAACACTTATATGTTCTTTATTTTTAGGGTTTATAGAAACAGGAGCAATTATCGGTCCTTTGATTGGACTTTTGTTAGCATCATTCTGCGCGAATGTTTATGTTGACACTGGATCTGTGAACACAGGTAACTCTTGAAAGCATGTTTTCGTTGAGAGAGCACACAGGGCAGCTTCAGACAGACGACCCAGACGATGCTGTCTCACTGGACACGCAGATTCTCTCCACTCCACAGACAGGAAAAGAGAGCTGAGCAGAGCAAGAAAACAACTTAATAAAATGCATATCTTCTGGCTTAAGATCCAGGCTTATTCCAGTACCACTACCTTTGCTTTTGAAAGGGGTAATCACAGTGATGTGGATTTATTTTAATTCAGTCATTATTTGTGGGCTGTGAAATAGGCCTTTTAATTAATGAACTTCTACTTGCTATCCAAAAAATAAATTTCTTACATGATAACTCATTTATTTCTAGACATGCATGCTTTGGGAATACCACCAGAGAAGTTTTCTGAGTATCTAAATTAAATACAAATTGGATACCTGGACAGACCTAAGAATTCTTTTTAGCAATTTTTTATTACCCATATAAGAAATAATGACTTAAACTAATCAAAATGTTATCTTTAAATTTTGTTTTTACAGATGATCTGACCATCGCTCCCACTGACACTCGTTGGGTTGGTGCATGGTGGTTTGGCTTTTTGATCTGTGCAGGAGTAAATGTGCTTACTGCCATTCCTTTTTTCTTTTTGCCAAAAACACTTCCAAAGGAAGGACAACAGGATAACAGTGATGTCATTAAAGCTGAAAAGGAGGAAAAACATAAAGAGAAGGTCAAGAAGGAAAAGAAAGGACTCACTAAAGGCAAATAGAAATGTTAAATACTATGCGATTTTCTTTTTTTCACATAAAAATGCCTATAGTTTAGTGTAACATTAGCAATATAATATGCAATGGCACATTATGACAATTTGAAATTAACAACGTCAAACAGTCTATGATTGTTAACTAGATTCATTCTGTATTACTCCTTAACAAAATAAGGTATGTAGCTTGCAAGTTGAAGATTCTCACATCCACTTTTACATAAGTTTTATGCCAAACTAGGCACTCAATAAATGTGCTTACTTATTTGGACCTGAGTATGTTGAAAGGTACATGTTATAGAGATGACAGGCCTCATGGGGTGAGGGGTGGGGTGCAGGATAAAAAGTCAAGTTAAGAACAAAGAGTGAGAAAATAAACTAATCCCAGGATAATATAGTTCTATAGCCAATTAGTTTTGTTGGAAGCTTCCTGGTATTTAATGTAAGAAAAGGCCAGCATAAGAGGTCATACAATTCCATTTGGGAGAGGGAAAATAATTCTGAAAGAGAAAATTTTCCCCCAACTAGTAAATTGTAAAAGAAAAATAACAGCAATGATATGTCACTGGTAAATTTGAACTGTACACTGGATTTTTGGCAAATTCAGAGACACATTTCATGTAACAACCCTTGTTTTTGTTTTGTTTTACTTGTGTTGAGCTTCAAGGACTTGCTATGCATAGTACATGGGCAGTGTTTGCTTTGGAAGACTAAGCTTGGTGGTCAGAGTCTTCCAGAGCAGGGATTCTCACCCATGGAAGCACCTGGGAAAGACTCTGAAAAATACAGATGCCAGAGACTTCCGTGTTATTCCCAGGAGATTCTTATATCATTCATTTGGGGGGTAGTTTGGCATTTTTTTCTTTCCTTTTGTCAAATGACTGATTTTTAAGGGCAGGAAGGGGCTCAATTTTTTTATTTGTTTTTTAATTATTTGTTTTTAATTATTTTTTTATTAAAAGGGGAATAATAATAATAATAATACTTATTATTGTTGTTAAGATTCAAATCTTAGTATTAATATTAATACTAAGTATTAATACTTCTGTTATCATTAGTATTGTTTTGTTTTTGCTATCTATACCACCATCCATACACTATATAACCAAGTAGGACAACACTTTTGTGCTGTCCATGAAAATTCTAGATCTTTCTTAGATCTTTAGGAACCAATTCAGAATTTGTGAAATTTCAGTCATACCGAGCACAGAGACTCTTTAAAATGGCTAGATAAGGACTAAAGGAGGATTTTGACATTCGTTATTTTTTAGCCCGTAAGATCTGTTCAATTGTCAAACTAGGAAAGAGCTCAATTTAGCACAGGCATTTAGAAAATGAATTTGAACTACTTAGGCACATTTGTTAGTACAGATAGGTCAAATACGTTGAGAACTCCAAAGAGCTTTAACTACAATTAGAAATTCTACTAGTACAATTCATATCTTGTCACTGTGTTGTGGTTCTTCTCCCTCTAAATTTTGAATTTATCCATCTATATATTTCTTCATTTTAATGTTCAGGATTCCTAATATCAGTATTTGGTTATAAAGTTATTTACCCAAATGATGCTCCTCCAAACTTTATAAAACAGAGGCAGCATGGGAGTATGGGAATATCATTCTAGATGATCTCTAAAGAAGATAAGATACTAATAGAAAGATAAAGATAAAAAGAAATTGGTAATATTTTGCTTTTTGGGGTTTTGCCTTAAAATAAGGATGGACGTAAAAACTATTGTGCTCTTGTCTCTGCTTAGTCAGCTGCATTATTGCTTTGCAGAGACAATTAGATAATTTGCTACCAAAAACCAACTATGTAACTTTAGCTTCAAGGGGGAAAATAATAAACAAATATATTTACATCATAAAACTGAAAACAATTTTTTGTCTGTTTTTTTGTGGAGATATGCAGACTGAGTTTTCAGAAAAACTGACCATATAATGCAAAGCCAAGTGTGTTTACAAGGACTATTTTTTCATTTCAGATTTTTTACCATTTATGAAAAGTCTGTTATTCAATCCAATTTACATGCTCTTCATACTCATAAGTATAATACAGTTCAATGCATTTGTAAATATGATCTCCTTCATGCCTAAGTATCTGGAACAACAGTATGGAAAATCATCTTCTGATGCTATCTTTCTAATAGGTAAGTATACTATTAGCCAGCTTTTTTCCATGATTTATTGAACAGTATGATGGTGGGTCTAGGAACCTCTTAAAGTCTTTTAGGATATTTCTGTGTCAGTATATTTTCCCTTCTTTTTGAAAAATACACTATGAAAGGCTGAATCTTGTAAGAAACAAATGTGACCTATCGACACTTAATGTAAAATCTGATATATCGACACTTTCCTTTTTCATTTTGTTTGATTTTGGCCATGGCTTACTGCCATTGAATTTGCTATAACTGTTTTCTCCCTTTTACTGATTTGATATAAATGATTTGATATAAATGGATGTGATTAATTTTACATTTTGAATGATTTAAAGTTAAAGGTATACTCAAGAACTGAAAAATAATCTGAGATGTTACCCAAAACTAACAGGCTGATATACCATATCATCATGGATGTTGACACAAGGTACACGTTACTGAGCCAGAGGCAAGAGATTTTTATACCAACAGCGTAATGAACAACAAAGGCTTTCATGCTCATATTAGTTTTCCTTAACCCAAAGTCTCAAAGGGGTGACTAACTAGGAATCAATGTGGGGAAGGAAAGTGAGCAGGATTATCCTTCTGGTTTAGAATATGAAATCATAATGTGCTCCTATTTGTGGAGACCTTGGAAAATGGAAAACGAGATAAAAATTTAGGAAGACATTTTCTCTAAATGAGGAAGGTTGAGTTATCACACTGGTGTTTTACAGTTTACTCCCCAAATGGACTATTTCAGCTCTATCTATGGGTTTTTGTCTTTAAAAAAACAAACAAAGAAAAAACAAAACTAATTTAGTTCTCTGATCCCCCTGGTGGTTTTAAATGTTTCTGCAGCCTCATAGCTTTGGGCAGGTCCTGTGTACTCTAATCCAGAAATTCTACCTATCCTGAATATTTTCCCTGGATGTTTTTCTGCCTGAAAAATCAATTTCTTAATATTGGATCCAAATCTTGCAGAACCCTTTAAGATATGCATTCTGGTTACCTAACTCATGCATACTAAGTCAGATTCTTTGCTGTGGAGTTCAGGAGTAGATTTTTAGCAAGCTTTTGCAAGAAGGCAGTCCATTGAAGAAGCCCTGCCATGGAAAGCAATGTGACCCAAGTTTGCCCTTTTCTGGTGGCATAGTGCGGTAAGAGATGGGCTGCTAAATGCAAGGTTCACAGAAACCATCAGCATCTCAGAAAGAAAGTTGGGGTTATCTGTTAGCATAAATATTTACAACCTCATAAACCAATAGAAAGTCACGTTGAGTTGGAATTGACTTGATGGCATTGAGTTTGTCTTTTGGGTATCTAGAGCAAAAAGGCACTGAGTTGGTGCAATGGTTAAAGGTCTTGATCACTAACCAAAATTCTGGGCAGTGAAAGTCATCCTCAGGAGAAAGATGTGGCATGTAGTTTCTGTAAAGTTTTGTAGCCTTAAAAACCCAGTGGGAAAATTCTTACTCTGTCTTATAAGGTCACTATATATTGAAATCGACTCAACAACAGTGGATTTGTGTTGTTGTTAGTTCAAGGAAACGATGGAAGCTTTTGCAATGGTATAAATGCTGCAGGGAGATAAGATGAGACTCTGGGCTTCGTTAAAGGCTTAGAGCCTTGGAAACCTGTACAAGGTCAGAATGAACTCAGTGGTCATAGGTGAGGGTTGGTTCGATTATCTCACAGTGAGAAGTACTCTATATAACATTTAAGGGCAGGAAAGAGTATTAAGAAACCAGGACACTGTCTGGAAATTGTTAGTCTATGTTGAGTTTTCTTTCTTGACTGTATCCTAAGAAAAATATGTTGGTTATTATTTCTATGAAGAACACTGTAATTCTAGCATAGTTTTAAAAAAGTACCTTGACTGTCTGAGTGTGGACAGTCTTTACATATGGAAAGCTGTGACATATAACCAACAGGTATAAAATCATATCAGACTTATTCACTGTGAGTTACTGACACTCACTGCCTTGAGTTGATGCTGAGTCATAGCAATGCATGTGACAGGGCAGAACTGCCCTGTTACCAGGACGACTTGTAACTGCTAGCCAGAGTAGGAAACCCTATGTCCCCCTACCACTGCACCACCCGTCACTGTGAGTTAGGTCTAATTGATTTTTTATATAAGACACAATTGATAAAATTGACCATATTGGTTGTCTTGATAAATCACTTTGTAAATAATATTTTGCTTCCATTTACAGGCATTTATAATTTACCTCCAATATGCATTGGATACGTTGTTGGTGGCTTAATTATGAAAAAGTTCAAGATTACGGTCAAACAAGCTGCCCACATCGGATGTTGGTTATCGTTACTTGAATATCTTCTCTACTATTTGTGCTTTCTCACAACCTGTGATAATGCTTCCGTCGCTGGCCTAACCACATCTTATGAAGGGTATGCAGTTCTCTAACTAAAGTCATGCTTTCTAAATGACCGCTATTAGTGTACATGTGCACGGTGCAGTATAATTCACTTGTTTCACATATAATTTGCATAGCAACACCTACAATATTAAATAATTTTAGCTTTTGAGTTTTGAGGATTGTCTGAGTTTATATGAAGGCTTGCACATTGATGCTAATTAAAATGTTACATAAGGAGCATACTTAGTTTATTAAGTAATCAGCTAAAATAAAATATGGCACCTTCAAATTTTCTCGATAACGTTACCAAGGAAAATAAGGGTGTAATATTTTAAAATATAAAAAATGTACTTTCATATGCATTATCATAGTTGAGTCTAGTCATCTCTCTTTAAGGTAGCTACTATTATTTCCATTTTACAGATAAAGAAATTGAGATTAAGAGGCATTAAATGACCAAGAGATTCCTGGTAAAGCTCTTTAAGTACATCTATAAAGAAACATTTCAAATAAAAAACAATCTTAAGGATTGTTGAGTACAATTATCCCTAGTTTTTCTGATTCCCAAAGAAATGGTGTATTATGTATGAAACCACATGGTGATGTAGTCACTGAGTTAAAACGACTTCAGTATCAGATTTCCATCCTAGTGCACTTCCAATTATGCTACACTGAACATGAGACAATTTTCAAGAAAAATATATTTGTTTACTCAAAAATTTACATTGCATGATATAAATAGAATGGACAGATTTTGACCTTTCTGATGGCTCTAGGGTTTGCTGTTGCTGTCATAAAATATGACTGAACTTGTTAATTCTGCTGTGTGTTCAAACTCTAGGTAAAATCGAAATTTAAATTCTGATAGTACTTGAGAAAAACCCTTGCCTGATGGTAGACACTCAGTGAGTGCTTATTTATTTAAAATAAGGCCTGAAAACATGTCTATGCAAAGACTGAAGCAGGTATCATTTATGAAGAGCTACCTAGGGTACACAGCGAATGGTTTGAAGCACTTGACTAGAAATGCCTGGGGATTCCATGCAGCCGGGTGGGTTTGATTATCTTTTTATAACTGAATCTTTAGGAGTCATTTGATAATGGGAGTCACCCTTCAATCAAAGGGTCTTGATGAAACAGATTATAAAGAAATGAGTAGTCATAAGACTACCTTTGTTAATTTCTCTACTGGTCCTTCAGAACAATTTTAAGAAACTACTCTTATTACTGCTATCTTATGGATGAGAAAATGAGTGTCAGAGATCAGACTTTTTAAGTAATAGGCGAGGACAAAAAACACCTTATTCTGATCCAAGGTAATGATGATTTGGCTCAACTTTATTTTTTTGCATATTTTATTCCTTGTTTTGGTCAACTTAGGCATTCCCACTTCCAGGGTTAGAGGATAGCTGATAGCCCTCCACATGTGAGATGTTCAATAGTCAGCCCCTGGGATATACTCTCATCAATATGAGATCATAAAGCTTATGAAGAAAGTCACACTTTATCCTCAAAACTGTTTCAAAGCTGTATATTTGACTTAAAATAAGCCTAACATTGTCTTGCACCAACCTGAGCTCTTCATATAGTCTCTGACCTGACACTATATCTACAGTGCTTACTGTATCTTGCTTCTCTCTAAATATCATCCCAGGACTGCTTAGACGGTGAAGGCCTGAAGGAAAAATATACAGAGATTTAATGTGGTAAAAGTCAAAGTTTAGAAATCTTTGATTCAGTATACAAAATCTTTGATCAGGTTTCTCCTTCTTTGTGTGGAAGGAAAGGAAATGTGACTGGGAATTGAAATTAAAAGGAAGAAAAATAACATTGCTTCAATATCCGTGGCATCATCTTGTATTGTTTCAGAAAACAACATGATTTATATGCGGGAAGTACTATCTTTGCTGACTGCAACTTGAACTGTAGTTGCCCATCTAAAATCTGGGACCCTGTTTGTGGAGCCAATGGTTTGTCGTACATGTCAGCCTGTCTTGCTGGTTGCCAGGAATCCATTGGATCAGGGATAAATATGGTATAGCCTAGGTCTTTTTTTTATAACAAAACTTTTATTTTGTCTAACTGTTTGATGCCTTTCAGGTATGACCAGAGATTTCACTGAATAAAAAGTAAAATAGAAAATTTTCTTTAAAACCAAATTATTGTTTTTGTTTGTATGTAGAAAATCTGTCCCCCCCCATAGGTGGTTGATTTACCTTGATTTCCTAGATCTTATTTCAAGCCTCCCTAGTTCTAAGTATACTGATACATAATTTCCAGAAAGTTGAAATTTAAAATCTATCTGAAATATTTTGATTTCTGAGAGAAGTTAGCAGTTCAGGTATCATTAATAAAAAGCAAACAAAAAAGTTCTTTTGTGCCGTAAGTGAAAGTTTTCATAAGAAATTCATTTTCCCAACTGATAATTCATAAACATATTGGTTCCTAATTAGCATTGGTCATAATTCCCTAAACGAGTCAGCAAGATTTCCTTCTTGGCTTCTCTGTTTCCATTTTTTTATGGTTTCCCTTCCTTGCTGGTTTTGGGAAAGTACTATCCTGATGTTCTTCTATAGTTCATTTTTTTCTGAGGAACACATTTTTTATATGGGTTGTTCCATAGCCCCATCTATTATTTGGTCTCGTGATGTTTCTTCAGGTTCAAGTTAAGAGATTTTATGAAAGCACTAGTCTGGGGGCTCCTCAAGTCTCATTCAGATCATTCCAAACCCAAACCATACTTATTATAGTAACAACCTGATAGGATAAGATAGGATAGGCTAGTGGACAACTGCCTCTGAGAGTATGCGAGATTGCAACTTTTTATAAGAGAAGAAAGCTTCACCTTTGTCCCACAGAGCAGCAGGGGTTTTGAACTATCACCCAGTGGTTTGAGCCTAATGTGCTCTAACTCCACCACCAGGGCTCCTACTTTAACATTTTTAGCTTTTGACTTTTCATGTTGTTTTTCATCCTCCCCCCACATAACCCATTCTGTCTGAGACTTTCTATTGTGGTCACAGTGATAGGCATATTCGCTGGGTATCACGTGGTTTTTCTTTTACCTCATATATTTTTGCTGCTTTTCTCTTTTTTTGTGTATTTCCTATATTCTGAGAGATTTTAAGAAAATAAAACTAGGCATTTTTTTACCCCAAAATATGACAGTACTTTAATGTTGGAATTGGAAAGTGAAGTATAAATTTGGTATTTAGCAAGAGCTGGAAACATTTCACATTAGAAAAGGATTAAATTTACTCAGTTTTAAAATAAATTATGTATTTAAAACATCTATCTATAAATATATAACTATGATATTTGAGCATTCTAACATATTTTATGGTCATAGTTACTGTTGTTGCAATATTGTTTTGTTATTTTTTAAATATCCAAAAGCTGAGTGATTGCAAATTTACTCTAAATGTGTGGAAACAAAATATAATATGTCTCTGAAGCTATTCTTCAACATTATGTTTTATTCTTTAATCCTGTAACACACCATAAAATATATGATATAAGGGGTACAAATAGTTTCTATCTTAAGTCTGTTGTCTATGCAAAAAAATTAAGTTTGTATTCAGCAGTTTTTCTTCCTTATGAAGAGGTATGTTTTATTTTTTGACAGGTGTTCCAAAACTGTAGCTGCATTCAAACATCTGCCAATTCATCTGCAGTTCTTGGCTTGTGTGATAAAGGAGATACATGTGCCATGATGCTCCAGTACTTTTTAATACTGTCAACTCTCAGTAGTTTCATTTATTCTTTAGCTGCCATACCTGGATATATGGTTCTCTTGAGGTACAATATTTATATTAATTACTGAGTTAAACAGCTCTGTATATTTTTTAAGATAGCTTTCCTAAGAAAGCCACTGTGTTCCATATTGTCTAAAAATTTTGGTCCCTATTATTCATGGATTACGGATTTCACTGACTGACTTACCATACTTCTTTTTGTTTGTTTGTCTGCTTATGTGGTGTTCTTTATTTCTTTGGAGTATATACCAAGTAGAAGGATTTCCAGGTCATATGACATTTCTATTCCCAACTGTTCTTCATTTTTATAAAAAAATCATTTTATTGGGGCCTCATGCAACTCTTATCACCATCCATCCATCCATGCATCCATCCATCCATCCATCCATCCATCCATGCATCCATCCATCCATCCATCCATCCATCCATGCATCCATCCATCCATCCATCCATCCATCCATCCATCCATCCATCCATCCATCTATTGGATCAAGCACATTTGTACATTTGTTTTCCTTATCATTTTCAAAACACTTGCTTTCTACTTGAGCCTTTGGTATCAGTTCCTCATTTTTTCACCTCCCTCCTTGCTCCACGCTCCCTCATGAACCTTGATAATTTAGAAATTATTATTATTTTTTCATGTCTTACACTGTCCAACTTTTCTATTGTCTGTCCTCCAGGGAGAAGGTTATATGTAGATCTTCATAATTGGTTCCCCCTTTCCACCCTACCCTCCCTCCACCCTCAGAGTATCGCCACTCCCAGCATTAGTCCTGACGGGATCATCTGTTCTGGATTCCCTGTGTTTCCATTTCCTATCTGTACGAGTATACAGGTCTAGCTGGATGTGTAAGTTAGAATTGGGACCATGATAGTGGGGTGGGGGGTCAGGGAAGCATTTAAGAACTAGAGGAAAGTTGTATGTTTCATCATGGCTAGACAGCACCCTGACTGGCTCGTCCCCTCCCTACAACCCTTCTGTAAGGCAATATCTAGTTGTCTATACTTGGGCATTGGGTCCCCATCTCCACTCCCCGCATTCACAGTGATTTGATTTATTGTTCTCTCATGCTTGATACCGGATCCATTGGCTGCTCATGATCACACAGGCTGGTGTGCTTCTTCCACGTGGACTTTGTTGTTTCCGAGCTAGATGACCACTTGTTTATCTTCAAGGCTTTAAGACTCCAGACATTATATCTTTTGATAGGCGGATTCCATTAGCTTTCTTCATCACATTTGCTTACATAAGCTGGTACATACCAGCTTTGTCTTCAGCGATCGAGTAGGGAAGGTGAGAATCATGGAATGCCAGTTTAATAGATCAAAGTGTTCTTGCATTGAGGGAGTACTTGTGTTGAGGTCCAATATCCATCTGCTACCTTACTACCAAAACTTTAAATATGTGCACATAGATCTGTCTCCCCATTCTCAGATATAAAGATAAGATCCAAATTTATCACTGTCAATTCTGACTCACGGCAACCCTACAGGACTTTTGGAACCACCCCCTAGGGCTTGCGAGCTATCATCTAGACAAACATCCACCTCTTTCTTCCATAGAATTCAAACTGCTGATCTTTTTGGTTTGTAGCTAAGTGCTTAACCAATGTATCACGAGTGCATTACCTAAGATACTGTCTTAGTTATCATAATTTCTGAACAAGAAAATAATTTCACTATTCCAAAACTAATAATACCAAGCTGAGTCTATAAACATCTAAATTTAGCAATTCAAGGACACTTCAAAAAGTTAGTGGAAAAGTGGTATTAAAAGATAAGAATATTCTAAGATCTATTGAGTCCTCATCACTTTAGTAAGTGATGATACAGGTATTTAATCCCTAACTAAAGAACTGTGGGCTCTGGGAATTTATGCCCATTAGAGTCTTTTTTCACATTATAAACTGAAGAAAATGTGTGTCTCTTAAAATTTTTGTGAGACTAGGAAACAAGCAAAAGATCAGGAGGAGCTAAATCTTAACTATAATCGTAACTGTAAGGTGGTTGCCTAGAGATTTTCCATTAAAACTCTTGCAAAATTGTCCTTGTGTGATGAGAGAAGTGATAGAAACTTTGTAGTGTCAAAGGGCTCTTTGGGGAAGCTCTTCCAAGTGTTTTTCTACTAAAGTCTGGATAGTTTTATTAAAACGTGCTTCATACTAATGTTATTGTTCTTCGGCCTTTCAGAAAGGTAATAAGCGAAATGACTTGAGCATCCAAACACGGTGCTGAGAGCTTTGCTGATCATCAGCCCACCTGTGCTTGCCCGGGGTCCCTTCCAGCGCTTGGCTGGTGTGGCTGTGATTGTGCTTTCTCTTCAGCATTATACCTGTAAAGCCATGCTTCATCTCAATTTATAGCTCTTCCAATCAACTCTTTGAGAACTTGATCTTACCTATTGAAAATTTCTGTTGGAACATTCTCCTCTTGTTGGCAGCTGATCTGGGTCCAAGAATCTGGGCATCCAAGAAGCAGAAAGTTTTTCAACTTTAATTTTTCAGTTGGAATTGTGGAAAATAACCTGACTCTGTTGAGATGTCTATGGTACTGCCTACTGTTTCTGCTATTAATAATCAATCCTCTTCCAATAGGAACCTGAACAAGATGGATTTCTTCCTTGCTAATCAATTTGCATGTTGCTGCTGTAGGCTTCATGTTCAACATCATTGGGTTTCATGTTATTTGAAAAGTACTGATTTGGATGGGACATTGTGTCTATAAACTTTTGGTCAAATATAATGATTTGGCCATTTTCCCCAAACAAGCTTCAGAATAAAGCTGTTTGTTCTTGCTTTAATTTTAACAGAATTTCATGTTGTCCTGATAGGGACTCTTTTCAAACTGATGTCTTATAATTTTCAATGTTTAAAATTATGCCCTATTCAGACATGTTACAATAAGTTAGTACAAGTTTATTTGGGTCTAAAATTTTTTGAAATGCATGTGTAGTTTTTTGTTGTTGTTGTTTTTTTTGGGGGGGCATCACTGCCTCTGGTGGTTGTGGGTGCTATCCAGTGCTGCTCCTGAGAGTCACCGCTGGATTTGAACCACTAAGCCCACGGGCCGCAGTCCCACACTCAACCACTTATGTCACCAGGGCTCAGCACCACATGTGTAGTTTTAAAAACAATATATTTTTCGTGAGCATTTTGATAGCCTCTCTTATAAATGTTTCTTGGTTTATATTTTACTTGCAATCTTTCCTTCCTTGTGAATGCATGAACCTCCAAATAATGTATAATACAAGAAGAGTGAACCATAGAAATGGCCATTTTGATAGATGAAGGATAATTGAAAAACAGCCATTTCTTATAATTCAACTTAAAGGACAGTAGACTAGAAAGCTTCTAGAAGTGCCCATTTTATGAATTATTATTTATTCCTACATAAATGTGGGTATGGTAGTAAATGATTTATTTTCTTACAAGGTTGTATAAAAAATAAATGATCAGATATTTTTGAAGGGTTTTATGTATGCCAGGTATTCTATTGTAGATGTTAATTCCTATTATTTCTTTGGCAATATTGTGTAGGGGAGAGAGCCTCCAATCACACATACACATGAGAAAATGAAAATCTAATTTAAAAAATGGAATTATTTTTTCCTCCAAATCTACAGAGCTAGAAAATTGCAATCAGGATGCAAACTTAGGATGATGAGCACTATTTTCAATTACATGACTCTTCATGCCTAATAAACATCCTGATTTTGGGTTGCATTGTTTCTTTTTTTCATACTTTACTGGAACACCATTAAGTTCATTGTAATTCTCACTTCAAAATGTATTAGCATCATAGGCCAAGGCAAAGTTTATTTCTTATTTTACTATAGATTTTGTTTTACTTTTCTTTCATTATATTCCCATCATCCCTCGACCAGAGTCACCCATTTTAATGTGAGCATTGTATGCCACTATCTGAATACTTTTCTTTGTCAGATATGTAATATTTTTGTTTTCTTTTTATATTTATACAGATGGAAGTTTTCTGTAAATCTCATCCTGAGTCCTAAGGCATGTGTGTATATACATTCAGTTGTACTATTAGCACTTTTGTTCTTACATCATCACTACATGAGAGTTTCCAATTTCTTCCCTAAAGAGAAAATGAAACCCACTGACACTGAGTCACTTCCAACTCAGAGTCTGCAGGAGAGAGCTGAGCTGCTCCTCTGTTTTACCAAGGCTATAGATCTTTACCGAAGCGGGCAGCTCCATCTTCTTCCTGTGGACTATGGTTGGTGGGTTGGAATCGTGGACCTTGCACTGCACACCGAGACGCCTTTGCATTTTCTTAGGGGTTCTCATAGCACTTTTTCCATTCTGAGGTATCTCATTGATGTTATGATGCTTTCATATGTCTTCTTCTGAGCTAGGGAATTTCAGTCTCTATTAAAGTTTTATAACTATTTGGGCATCTGCTTCATGGTGTTTTTCATTTATTTTTCTCATTTCGCATTACATTTTCTATAATCTTTCTGGTGAATTTGGTGATTTCCTCGTAAATTGGAGGTATACATGCAATGTTAGTTAGATGATATCATTATCTTTCTCTCTCTTTTTAGCTATCTTTCCCTGATGTCCTTTGAGAGATTAAGTTCAAACTATTGTTAAGCCCAAATTTCACAATTTATTTTTGCTTCAAGTTTTGTGTGTTAGGGGTCATATTTTTTTTTACATTTTCCCACTCACAATTAAAAAAAAACCCTTCTAAATCTTATCCTACTATCTCTATTGCTTTATCTTTTACATAAAGTTGTTTAATTCCCCTCAATTCCATCATTATGTATTGCGAAAGGCAGATTGATATCATTATTCGTTTTTTCTCCATAAAGCACGGTCCTTTATTCAGCATTGTGACATCAATAATAGATTCTTCGATTTGTGGTGTCCGTTCTTGGTATCAAAAGCTCTTGTATACACACAGTGCTGTCTTGTCCTTTGATCTACATCCACAGACTCGTCTGGGAGGTCCACATTGACATCATTATGGTTGCATCATATTTGCTAATATCTCCCTTGCTGAGTCTTCTTCACCCTTCCACTCTGGTCAACTTTACTCTGGCTGCTGCTTTTCTTTCCAAATTGATTTGGCAATGCTTGGCTCTTTAGAGTTTTGTATGACTTTTGCTTGGCTTCCTGTAGCTTTTAACAGATTTATTTGAGAAAATCTGATATCTGTAAGCTATTTTTTAAATTGGAATGGACGATGCAGTTCTAAAGAAGCCGTGTCAGATAAATAATGTTAAGGGCAGCAGTGCCCTACTAACTTAATGGAGTTTGAGAGTGATCCAGTAAAACACTGTCCCAAACACATTGCAGTAGAGTGATGTTTTAGGTGTGTCGAGTCAATTCTGACACAGCTACACCTACGTACAACCATACAAAACCCCTCCTGGTCCTTTGCCATCTTCTTAATTGTTCTTATGTTTCAGCTCACTTTTGCAATCACTGTCAATCCATCTTGTTGAAGGCCTCCTCTTTTTTTCTGCCTCTCTACCACTTTACCAAGTATGTCCTTCTCCAGGGATCGGTCTCTCCTGAGAACACGTCCATGACATCATCCTTGCCTCTAAGGAGCAATCTGGCTTTACTTCTTGCAAACAAATTTGTCTGTTCTTTTGGCAGTCTGTGGTGCTTTTGATTTTTCTTCACCATTAGTACAATTCAAACACATTAATTCTTCTTTGGTTTTCCTTTATGTAATGTTGGATTTTCACATGAATATGAGGCAATTTGAGAATATCACCAGCCTGTGTGATCATGAGGTGTTGATAGGATGGAGTATCAGGATCAAAGAACAAAAAATCATATCATTGTGAATGAGGGGGTGTGTGGCGTGGGGACACAAAGTCTATCTGTAGGCAACTGAACCCTACAGATGGGTCGCAGGGAGGAGACTAGCCAGTCAGGGTGCTGTGCAGCCATAATGAAACATACAACTTTCTTTAATGCTTCCTCTACCCTCTGTCATGATCCCAATTCTACCTTCCAAATCAGGCTGAACCAGAGGATATATACTGGTAGAGATAGGAACTGGGAACACAGGGAATCCAGGGCAGTATAAGACATGACAAAAATTAATCATTGATAAATTATCAAGGTTTCATGAGGGAGAGGGGCAGGGAAAAAGGGAAAAATGAGGAGCTGATACCAGGGGCTCAAGCAGAAAGCAAATATTTTGAGAATGATGATGGCAACAAATGTACAAATGTGGTTGACACAATGGATGGATGTATGGATTGTGATGAGTTGTATGAGCCCCTTAGACTTTAAAGTAACCTCCTTGCTTTTCAACACTTTAAAGAGGTCTTGTGCTGCCGATTCACCCAATGCAGGGTCACTTGATCTCTAGCCTGCTGCTTCCACGAGCAGTGATCATGTACCCAAGCAAGACAAAACCCTTGACATCAAGGTGATATTGTGCTAAAACATGCTGCATTCTTTTTATGAAGAAGACCTGCCATTATTTTATCATCCTTAAGTTAATCAGGGAAGAGGAAGGGCAGAGGAGACCTGAAAGTGAGTTCTTCAAGAAGATAGCTGTACTGACCTTGAAGTGTAAGAAATACCAAAAGTTTTTCTTTTTGGGGGGTGGGGAGAGCTAGCAAGCTTAACTTCCACTGTTAGAGATATTAGGCAACAGTGAAAAGGTGGGAAATTTTTGAGTAGAATGAAAGAATTGATTTCTAATTCTTGAAAATATTATTGTCATATGTTTAAACAGATTTGTTTTAGATTTTTCCTTTTAAATGTTTTAATTTGTTGTATTATCTCCTTGAATTTACTTATATACAGTCTTAGATTTCTTTTGCAGGCTGTTATTAGAAAACATTTGAATATAGCTAGTGCTTCATTGCATTTGGCTTTTTGCTAACTATTAGAACCAAGAACTATGAATACAAATAGGATGATAAATCAGAAAAACATCCAAACCTACCACTGGCCATTGAATCCATGCCAACGCACATCGACACTACCTCGGGTTTGGAAGAGTTTGTCAGTCTTTGCTGGCGCAGACAGACCGTTCTTCTCCCTGTGGAGCAGCCATGGCTTTGAATCCTCAGCCTTGTCAGCAGTAGTGTAAAATTTACACAAAAGCACCAACAGGCTACTTTTGTAGGAGGAGATGAAGGTGGAAATTAACATGAATAATTTTCTTCTTCACCAACTTTCTGATAGAAAATGAAGAAGCAAAATTGACATTGGTTTGATGACAAGGGCCAGAAATGGGGTTTCTGAGTAGACTCAAACTGGATCATTTGTTGGCTATAACCAAGATCTGACCACGAGGGTTAACATTAGCTAACCTTCATTGCTAGAAATAGGTCTTTGTAACAAACAATGGTAGGGTTAAACATCTCTTGTTTGTCCTTACTTGTGAACTTATTTTTCAGGTGTATCAAGTCTGAAGAGAAGTCTCTTGGTGTGGGCATACATACATTTTGTACAAGAGTATTTGGTAAAAATATTTTCTCACCATTCTTAGACCATTAATAAATGCTGTTTTATAATATCACTCTTTCAAACTAATAGCTTAGCCAATATTTCCCTTTGTTTATTAGCAACATTTCACAATTAGCGTAAGAATGAAAATTAAGAGAGGGAGAATTTCCTTGGAATTAAATTTGCAGATGGATTTTGGGCCTCAACTCAAGTACTCCTTCAACACAAGAACATTTTGCTCTAACAATCGGGCGTTCTGTGATGCTCACCTTTCCCAACATGGTAGCTGAAGACAAAATGGGTGCACAAGCAAATGTGGATAAGAAAGCTGCTGGAGCCTGGCTATCAAAAGATATAGTGTCTGTGGTCATAAAGACTTGAAGAAGCCCACATGGAAGAAACACATCAACCTGTGTGATCATGAGGTGTCAATAGGATCAGGTATCAGTCATCTAAGACCAGAACAAAATCATACCCAAGGTGAATGGGAACACAGTATGGAGTGGAGACCCAATGCCCATCTGGAGACAACTGGACATCTCCTCACAGAAGGGTCATGGAAGAGATGAGCTGGTCAGGTGCAAATATATCACCGAGGAAACACGCAACTTTTCTCAAGTTCTTTGGTGCTTCTTTCACCCCACTCTTCTCATTTCTACCTTACAAATTTGATCTCGAGTCTACATTACAAATTGCATTAGACCAGAACATACACCCTGCTACAGATAAGAGCCCGCAACACCAGGAATCCAGGAGAGATAAACAACTCAGGGCCAACACAGGAGGATTAGGGGGTTAGGGGAGGATTAGGAGAGGTGGGGGTAAGTAGGGGGAATTGATTACAGGGACCATCTAGAACCCCCTCCCAGGGGGCTGAATAATGGAAAAGTGGGGTGACAGAAGGTGACGTAACATATGGAAATAATCATCTATAACTTATCAAGGGATTGTGAGGGAGGGAGGAAGGGAGAGAGGGAGGGAGGGAGGAGGGAGAAATGGGGAACTGAATCAGGGAATCAAGTGGAAAGAGAATGTTTTGAAAATGATGATGGTGGTATATGTGCAGATGTGCTTGAGACACTGGATGAATGTTTGGATTGTGATGAGATGTAAGAGTCCCCAATAAAAATATCAAAAAAGAGAGAGAAGATCCTACTGACCTTAGTTCAATTAATCAGTAATTAGATTACTTGACAATAAAATGAACGGGAAAGGTTATGTTCACATGATTAGTTCAAATCATTCCAATAAACAAGAATTTTAGAATCTTTAATTCAATATTATTCTGAGCAATTACTTTTAAGCTTTTAACTTTTGTTTATTGCTCAGATTACCTATCCTTTAAATGTAGATTCTTTATAGCCAAATTGACTTTTCTTTTATAAAAGTAACATCTGAGCATTAACTTTGCACTTTTCCTAAGCTTTGTTTTACAAATAAGAAAAGTGGAAATAGTCACCAGCAAAATAATGTGTCCTAATTTTTATGTTGTTGAGTGAGTTTTCTCTCTTTTAATTATAGCTGGAATTCCTGCTCCAATATATTTTGGAGCTTTAGTGGACTCCACATGTTTACACTGGGGCACTTTGAAATGTGGTGAGCCAGGGGCCTGCAGGATATATGATTCTACCAACTTCAGGTAAAAATGATTATTTTTCAGAACTGCTTGCTAAGCTGTAGATTATATAAAATGGTAAAATTCACATATAACAATCAATTTCAAGTGTCTCAAACACTTTCCTTTTATTTCAGAATGAACATTAATGCTTATACTTCAATTTATTATTTGTGTTCTAGTGTATGACTTCCCTAACCTAGCTTTTCAAAATGTTTGTTTGATATCCATGCCATCAATGTTATTGAAGATAATGGCTATATTTAAGCTACTATCAAAATCTTATTACTCTTTAACTTATCTATATTTCTTTCATCATTCCAGTATCTTCTTAGCCTGACTCTTTGTTACCTCTCAAGCAAAACCTTCCCTGGTCTCTTAAAGGATTCCCCACAAATGCCTCACCTTTTATATACCATGCGAGTTGAGGCACGGAGAGCTCTTGTCTGGAGTGCTCTTTTAGGATATTTAAATTGAATATGACCTTACAAAAGATAATGTCTTGTTCTGGGGCAGAGAGCAAATGTGGTTGTTGTCCAGGATGATAAAGTATTCATATAAAAGACAACACAACTATTTGAAGAGATTTAAAAAACAAAAAGAACTACCACCTCATTGATAAGAAAGACTGCATAATAACTAATGTGTATATAAAAGATGTTCTAGATAGATATGGCAGAGATAAATTAAAGAAATAATAGCTTAGACTTTTATATAGTTGAAGAACCATGTATTTTCAGAACAAATGTCCATTCCAAGTACCCAGCAGAATACATATAAATAGATCCAGACAATAAAATGTCAAAGCCCCAAGGTCAAGGAAAAGAACAAGAACAAGAAATCTATAAGTATTACCCAGAGATGGTTTTAAAAAATTTCAAGTGACCATCTTAGATACAGCTGCTAGTTGTCCCTTTCTGTCTAAGATGAAAAAACAAAGACACAAAAAGACAATTAGTCCAAAGGACTGATAGATCACAAGAACCACATTCTGGACGAGCTTGAGACCCACAAAACTACACTTTGGTTGGCTACTGCAAATGATTGCTATGATCAATATCATTATAGAAAATCCTGAACAGAGTGAGAGAACATGTAGAACAAAGTTCCAAATCATAAAAAGTATATTTACTGGTCTAATGGTGATTGTTGGAACTCCTGGGACTAGGGGACTTGGTAAGCCCTTCAAACCTAGAATGGCACCTAGTCTTGAAGGTTACTTTTAAACTCAAGAGCAGACAGGTCCATAAAGTGAATTATAATACCTGTGAAGAGTATGATGCTTGGAACCATTAACCAGAGGGTAGTATTGGTCAGGCAAGATAGGTGAACAGAAATGGAGGATCCAGGGTGCAAGTGGAAAGTGTGCTGGTAAATTGAGGGGTTACACAAAACAAAATAAATGAGATACCAATTTTCTATGTAAACTCTCACTCAAACCATAATAAAATGTTCACTCTTTCCCCAAAGTCATTATCCTGAGAAATAAAGACTACAGATTTATAATAAAACAATATTGTAAACCTCATCAAGAAAAAGAATCTAATATTTTTGACCTTATGGTTTTGAGTTTGTATTGAACCACAAATACAAACCATACATCAATAAATAAGAAAATACATTTTAGATATTACTGGTTCTCTCTCTCTCTTCTCTCTCTCTCTCTCTCTCTCTATATATATATATATATATATAATAAGAAAACATGAGCATTCTCATTGTCTCATTGTCACTTGAACATGTTTACCAAAGATTGCTATCTCTCAAAGTTTCCAGTTCCAGATACTTATCAGACTAGTTTGATGAAGCCTTCAATAAGTTGAGGATACCTCTATTATACAAGTTAATTAAGAAAAATTATATCAATTTTCAAAGTCAGTAACATCTTGGTATTCAGACTGGATAAGGTCAGCATAAGAAAAAAGTACATATGCTGGTCTTATTTAGAAAGATGTATGCCAACAATCTAATAAAATTAGCCTATTGACTCTAGTGGTGTCTGGAAAAAAAGCTTTGGTGAGCAATGTTAAACATTTTCCTTCTAACCAAATGATTGACAATTCAAACCCACCTAGTAGGCCCTCCAGTGGAAACACCTGGTTATGTGCTCCTATGCTAATTGCCTCCCAGAAACCCCCAGAGGGGTTCATCATTAGAATAAATATGTTAATGTAATCTCTCCTCTTAAGACTGCCAAAAGAACAAACAAAGCTGGCTTGAAAATAGTACAACCAGAATGCTTCCTAGAGACAAGGATGGGAGACCCTGTTTCACATATTTTCAACATGGTATCAGGAGAGACCAGTCCCTGGTCAAGTGGAGGGACAGTGAAAAGGAAGAGAGAATTCAAGGTGTATTTCCCAGTGACTGCAAGAGTGGACTCAGACATAAGAACAATTGCGCAGGCCTGGGCAGTGTTTCGCTCTGTGATGCATACTATCGCTAAGAGCATCGACTTTGTAACCCCTAACCATCACGACGCCCTCTTATTAGTAAAGGAGAAAAATCTTAGATGCAAGAAGAAGTGATTTTATTTGAACACTCATAATTGAAACCTTGAGCACACCCAAAATAGAAGGAAGGAGGGTTTTTATCCCATCAAAAGCTATATATATATATATATATATATATATATATATATATATATATCTCACCACTGTAACTGATGGTGATTCTTTGAAAGCAGTTTATTAAATACCAAAGTAAAACTATTTACCACTTGTCAACATTAAATTTAAATGGGAGTTCTTATTCAATGGAAAAAATGATAAAGTAAAAATAGCAAAAAGGAATTAGAAATTTGAATTTTCTGGATGGAAAATTTTTTTAAAAAACTTTTGAGTCATTTAAGCGAGAATAGCATGGTGATTGCTCATAAAAGATCGATATGCAAGCAATTAGGTGTTCTTGTCCTTATGGGAGTAAAATATTAGTATTTAAAGCGATGCAAAGTTAGTTTGTATTCATCAGACTGTTTTTGGAAAATAAAATATATCGCATTGTTGTTGTTTTGTGTGTGTGTAGGTACATCTATCTTGGATTGCCGGCGGCACTAAGGGGATCGAGCTACATTCCAGCCATCATGATTCTATTTATTTTGAGAAATCGCCAACTACCTGGTGAAAATGTTTCCTCAGGAATCACGCATTTAGAGTCAAAGGTTACAGGGAAGCAAAATGAACTCAAACCTATGCACCAAAATTCCAAACTGGTGAATGAGGTTGACATGAAAACTAAACTGTAATGTTCTATGATATCATGCTTCCCGTGACGGAGAGCACTCTGTACAACTTGGCTGGTATGAAAATCAGTAGTTACCTTTTCTAGAGATCCTGTGGGGTGACATTTTCTTGTCCTTCAGAAGTTCAAAAGGAAGCAGTTTACTCATGGCCTTTCTGAGGTGCCTATTGTGCTTCTGCGTTTCCTTGGAAGTCATTTAGGACAGCCTTCAAGACAGGACCTTATAGCCAGTGCTATTTCTTGGCTAAAACAAAAAGCAACCACCTGCTTAATGCATGCAAGGGGTATGTTTCCCACATTTCCTTTTCAGAGTGGATCTAAAAGGCTCCTGTTAGGATAATCTATTTAATTCCATTGTGTGTGTGCTTTTATTACTGAGGTTATTCAGAGACTGGAATTTTCATGATGTTTATGAGAAGATTTAAGGATTTTATTCCAGTTTATCATTTCAAAGTGAAAGGAATCTAGATTTTCATTCTATTTAGAACAATTCTATAACTTTTTCTATTCACTGTAGACATGATGTTTATAAAATAGATTATAGTCATTAAAATGTTGTCTCTTGATTTCAGTTACTTTTCCATATTATCACTCATGTCATATATCTGCTCATTTTGTTCAGAGTACATATAAATGTAATCAAATATTAAAAATTATGCATTTAATATCATCGACTTACTTTTCAGTTATTCCATCACCAGCTATGAAAGTTCATTTAAAACAAATGTTTGAGATGGACACGAAAAGAATAATATCATCAAAATATTAGTCTATAAAAGTTGCTTTTATATAACACTGCCTTTGAGTTGATTCTGACTCACACTTACCATGTATAGTTTCCATAGCTATAAATCTTTACAAATACAGCCTCATCTTTATATCTCAGAGTGACTAGTGGGCTTGAACTGCCAACTTGCAGTTAGCAGTCCAATGCTTACTGGGTGGTGTCACCAGCAACCCTTTGTTTTTATATAATGTTAGGTCTTGTCAAGTCTGACTTTTCCCAGATTCATGAGTGTTTATGTCACTATTAATTCTCAATAAATCTGGTTACAGAATGAGGTTTGAAACATAGTTTCTGTTAAGAAATTGAACTTAGTGAATTCTATAATGCACAGATCTGCGTGTGTGTGTGTGTGTGAGAGACGTGTAGTAGGTGTTGCAGACTGATGATCTACAATTTAAAACTGCTTTCACTCCCCCACACCAAGAATTGAGGAGAATAATCTGAAATCTAAACTGAGGAAGCAAAGTCTTTTTAAAAAAATCATTTTATTGGGGGCTTGTACAGCTCTTATCACAATCCATATTTCCATTGTGTCAAGAACTTTTGTACTTATGTTGCCATCATCATTTTCAAAACATTTTCTTTCAACTTGAATCTACTTGACTTCTCTTGGTATCAGCGCCTCATTTTTTCATCTCTCACTCATGAACCCTTGATAAATTATGAAATATCATTTTCAAGGTCTTATTCTGTATAAAAGTCTCATTCTGAATAACAAGAGAGGAGTGAGAAAATCTGAGCAGTCACCCCAGAAAGTGTCTGAGAAGTGGTTTCCTTATAGAGAGCCAGATGTTTATGAGAAAGTGATGGGAGTAGAATGTCCACTTATGAGTCTGAGGAGATGGAGTATTTGATGATGAGACTCTGAGGCACAGAGAATGAGTGGATGACTTTCAGTAAGAGCGAATAGCTGGTATTTAGAAGCTAGATGTATGGAAAATAGAAGAAAGGGAATGTGTTATTCTGGGTAGACTAGAGGAACAAATTTCATAGACATGCATATGAATATAAGGAAAAGGTTTATATATGAGACATAGAACATTAAGAAAGCATCCCAATCCAGTCCAGTTCAAATTCATAAGTCCGATATTAACCCATATGCCTGATATCAGTCTATAAAGTCTCCTTCCAACTCACGAAGTCACAGGTCAGTGGGTGCAGAATCCTGGTGCTGGCAGGGGTCTCTCCATGGCTCCTTGCTTCCAGGGTTCGTGGTCCATCAACAACATGCAGTGGTGGCAGAAGCAACTCATCGCTGGCAGGGTCCCCACATGGTCTCTCCAGCTTCAGAAGTCTGGCTCCATCAGGGCAAAGCCATGTGGCTTCTCCCCCTGCAACTCAGACGCTGCCATCTTGTCTTGTCCATGACTCATTGTCGCTGAAACTAACTCCCAACCACTGAGGAAAGTAGCTTCTCATCTTCACAAGGGAAATATCGCGAGATTTCCCAGAAGTCTCAGGAGAAAGCCATGCCCACATAGAGGCCTCATTGTCTACTCAATGGCTATCTCCAGATTAACGGGCTAGACTCCACCCCTACATTTCAATCATAAAATTAACATCAACACATGACTGCCTGCCACAGGAAGAAGGTTGAACTTGACCTTCTGGGACTTTTTAGGTCACTGAAATGAACTGGAGCTTTGGAAATAATGAAATTATTCCTGACAGATTCAAATAAGTTGTGTTGGAGATGCTGTGAGAGATAAACTAGGAGGGATGGTGACTCACGACTCCTTGTCATAGAGGCAAATGGGAGAAGCTGGACCTTAACAAGGTGGCTCCTTTTTAGCACCATTTGATGCCTTTAAGATGACCATAGGAAACTGAGCTCAGCTCAGCTCAGCTCACAATTCAGCTAGGCGGCTCCCTAAATGATGTGTCATTCACCCAGTGAAACACTATCTTAGTCTGTGACTTGGATCACACTTACTTTCTAATGGGGAGTGTAACTCATCAACCTCTGATGAAAATCTGGCTTTCACCCAGGGAACCACTTCCTCTGTGAAGACTCTCTACTCTGCCAGAGGACAGTTTACTCCAAAGGTAGAGTGTTCTGCGGATCCTCAGCAGTGGAAATCAGCAGGTCAGGGGAAAAGTCTTGAGTATGTGAGGATCCTTTACGACCCCTTTCCATATAGTTATTGTTGTTCGTTATCCTCACAGTTCACCTTATGTTTGAGACCATTGTTGCAGCTATTTGTCGGATCATCTTGTTGAAGGTCATCCTCTTTTTTGATACCCCACTGCTTTATCAAGCCTGATTCCTTCTCCAAGGACTGGTCTCTAGTGACACTATGTCTAAAGCAGGTGAGACAAAAATCTTGCCATCCATGCCTTTAAGGAGCATTCTGGCTGTACTTCTTCAAAGGCAGGTTTGTTTGTTCTTTCGGAAGACCGTGGCACTCCCAATATTCTTCTCCAGCACCATAACTCAAACACAGTACAATCCCGGACTGCGAGACAAATCCATTCTAGAACAAGCCTTGAGATGTGATGCAGTTGAGTTCTGAGTCAATTTTTCCCATCAGAAATAGCTGAAAATGGATGAATCTGTTTGCGATCACCAAGTTTTTACTCGAACCTTGCCTTTTTATACAAAATGTTACACAAAAATTTGATAGTAAATAAGCTCAGAGTTAAATAATATACTCTAAAGGAGAAGCACAACATTCAGAAAGTTTTTAACAACTACAGTCAGGCCTGTATCTTCATATTTATGAGGCTCTGAATCTGTGCACATGGATGTGGAGAGGAGGTATGAAGAGAATCATTGTTTGGAAAGGGAATTCCTTTCTATAAAATCAACGGGTGACTGCTTTTTAAAAGTTTTTTTTTCCTTCTTTGTCTTTTTTTCAGTAGGGCCTGATTGGCTTTCTCTCTTTAAAAAAATCTGTTTAATGTAGTCTGCTACAGGCATTTCCTTAACTGTTTTCTAAAAAGGTTTGCTAAATTATCATCAACAATATTGATAACATGGTTAACCAATTCTTTATCATTATGATAAAAACTTTTGAGAAAAAACTGTTTCTTAGGAGCCAGTTTTTTTTTTATCTAAAAACAGTACAAAAGGGCACAAAAACTAAGAAAATTATAGTAAAAACACATGGACCACCATCGCAAAAGGTTTAAAGAATGTGTTCTAACAACACCAACAAATACTGAGTTACAGAAACACGAACTCCTTTTGTTTATAAAAATCACGTGCAGAAGCTTGGATTCTGATGAGTTACTTGAGCTCCGATGCAAAATTTTCTCAATGTTTCTCATTGAAATCTGATTACGTTGATACCGATGTGGTCAGGGATCTAATGTGCATTAATTTTTCTTTGATCTATCTTATTCAATAACCAATTTTCCTATGTATGTGAAACAATCAGAAACACCATGGTTTGGGTCAGGCACACCTTAGGCCTCAAGGCTTTTCTTCACTTAAAAGCGGTCTGCAGATCTGGCTACTGCAATGCACTTTTTAGTTTCTTGACTGCTGTTTCTTTTTTGGGGGGGTGGGGGCAGGGGGCCGGGCATCACTGCCCTCTGGCGGTCGTGGGAGCTACCCATCCTTGCTGCTGCTGGATTTGAACTGCCAAGCCTGTGGGCCGCAGTCCCGCACTCAACCACTATGCCACCAGGGCTCAGCACTTGACTGCTGTTTCCATGCGCATTAATGGTATATACAAGACAGATGAAATCCTTGACAATCAGTCTTTTCTCCATTTCTCACGGTGTTGCCCCTTGGTTCAGTTGTGAAGACTTTGTTGCAATCCAGACTGAACATTGCTATCTTTGATCTGCATCCGCCAGTGCTTCGAGTCTTCTTCATTTTCATCAACTAAGGTTGTGTCATCTGCCTCTCCCAGGTTGTTAGTAAGCCCTCCTCCCATCCTGACGTCACATTATTTTTCATATCATCCAGTTTCTCTGATGATTTGCTCATGATACAGATTAAATAAGTATGGTGAGAGGATACAACTCTGACAAACACCTTTCCTGACGTTAAGCCATGCAGTATTCTCTGATTTTGTTCACATCAGTGCCTCTTGATTTGTATTCAAGTTCCCAATGAGCACAATGGAGTGTTCTGGAGCTCTCATTCTTCTCAAAACTATTCATAGTTGATTATGATTCATACAGGCAAAGGCCTTTACATAGACAATAAAACACAAATAAAATTCTGTTATTCTCTCATTTCATCCTAGATTCAACTGCCATCAGGAATAATATCTTTTGTTCCGTACCTCCTTCTTAATCTATCCCAAACCTCTGGAAACTTCCTACCCATATACTGCTTTGTGCTATATAAATTGTAGTATATAGGTTATAGTATAATTCTAAAAATTTTCCAATTTCTTCGTGGTTTTCAAATTTGTTGTAGTAGACTTTTCTATACGACTGCTATGATCCTCTACCTGAGTTGGATCTGCTATGATGCCATCCATTTTATTTGTTATTTTGATTATTTGCATCCTCTTATCTTTTGTCTTTGTTGACTTGACAGTGGCTTTTCAATTTTATTGACTCTATCAAAGAACCAACTAAAGTCTTACTATTTCTTTCAATTGCTTCTCTGCTTTAGATTTCTCGTATAGTCTTTATTATTTCCTTTCTTCTGACAACTGTGGTTTTCTTTAGGTGTTCCTTTTCTATTTTCCCAACCTGTTAAGTTATTGGTTTTGGCCCCTGCCTTTTTTTGATGTGCTCTTTTATTGCTGTAATTTTTCCCCTGAGAACTATTTTTGCTATGTAAGAAATGTTTGTGTATGTTGCCTTTTCATTCCTATTTGATTCCATTAAATTTTAAATTTAGTTTTTATCTTCAGGGATATTATAAAATATCAGTATCTGAGATCTGAATACTACAACCACCCAACCCACTCTCAGACATATAGAGAACACAACCAATAGTAGCACAGTGCATGTTTTTCTCCCATTACCCAATAGTTATTAAGTAAGACATCATTCAATGTGTTAGAAAGAGTTCTCTAGGGAAATAAAACCAGGACACTTATGACTATATATATTATACATAGGTAGATCTATAAATGTGGCATGAAGGGATATAACAACTGAATAGTCCACAGAACAGTACAGGGGCTCAGTCAACTCCCGTGATACAGTTAGTATACTGGAAGTCCTTCAACTCAGAAGGTCTGCTGGGTCCAAAGTCAAGGAAGCAGACACCTGAGTCTTCTGTAAAGCAATGAAGGTAGTCTGACCAAAGGCAGATAACATCAGGGTGGGTCACCAACAGTCAGTCAGGTGGTAGGATCTGAAAGTCCCTGGCACAAGTGATTTATATACCAGTAGTATGGAGAAGCAGGCTTTGAAGAAACCTGAAGCTATAGCAACATGCTCCCTGGGTTGGTGTCCCACAGGTAGTGTAGCTCTCAAGTTGAGGCAGAGAACTAGCTAGGGCAGCTGCACACTGGTCTGATCACCAGAGAGCAAGAGAGATACAGGTGGGGCTTGCTGAGCCATATATAACTTTGTCCTTCAATCAAGCTGTAACCTTATTAATTCCACATGTTCTTATTGAGTAGGTTGGCACAATAAATCTACTTATGAGGTTCAGTTTCCATGTGCTTGTTTATTTTCCTCTTTCTGTTATTGTCTCTAGTTTTATGGCATAATGGTTAGATGGTTCATTTTATTTTAATATTTTTAAACTTTTTATGTTTTTCTTTATGGCCTAAATTTTAACTATGAAATGGGAAACATTCAGCTCACACAGTAGGGTGATTTTATTGAACAGTTGCTTAATGGTTCTTTACTGTTCTACTAGGAAAATTCTCAATCCAATCAGTGATGCTATTCATGATGATTTGCACATGAAGAAGAAGCCCCAATTCTGTGAGGTATCTCTGTACCAGCTGTCAGCTAGTCTTTTCCTAGAGTACTTCTGTGATGTTGGACCCCACTTAAAAGCTGGCTTATTCAAGTATAATTTCAAACTTGATACCACTGGCTAACCTAACAGCACTATCAGTAAGTTTGCCTTTTGTCCCATAGGGTTGATTTATAATATTCTCAAATAAATTGGATAGTGCCTTTAAAATGAACAAAGGACATTTATTAAACCATATATGTGAAAAGACTTTGGGTTCCCACTTAATTGCAGCCTTAATCTAAGAATAATTAGTTCTGTAGCAAAGTGCAGTGAAGAAATCAGATTGTGTTTGCCTTTGCAACAAGCAGTCTCTAAGTGAGGCATCAATTAAGTCCACATAGAAGAAGCATGTCAGCCTGTGTCATCGAAGAATTATAAATAGCAAGATCCACATTCAGAGAAGGGAACCATATCAGAGTGTAACTTCTGAACATCCAGTTTGCAGAAAGCTATGAATGACAGAGAAAACTCCAAATCTGTTTGCAGAGCCACTGTGTGGATTAAGCCTCTGACCACAGTGCAGGGACGTGAAGAGCATTGCTACCAGAATAGATCATTGTAGAGATGCAATTAGGCTAAACTGTAACACTTTGTAATTTAATCTCCCTTTTCACCTATTTGAAATTTGTTCTAGTTTGTAATATTTGGGGATTTTTATTCAATTGTGTTTTTTCTTGTTTCACACCCCCCATTGTTTTTGTGTTGCATATTTTTCTGTATATGGCATCCAGGATAGGAAAATCCAAAGAGAGAGTTGCTGGATTAATCATTCCCTAGGGATGTGGCGGGGGATGTTGTGGGTTGATGGGGAGCTAACAATGACTGTAAGAAAGAAGAAAGTGTTCTAAAATTGATTGTGGTGATGATTGCACAACTCATGATAATATGATTGAAATATTGAATTGCATGCTATATGAATTGTATGCTAAAAAAAGGAAGTACAGTTTGGGTGTTGTTGACTGCATAGATTGAGTTTTATTAATTTTGGTGATTGTCTTTTTCAACCGGATGCCTGTGATATGTTTGAATTGCTTTTCAATCCTTTCTATAACAGATTGAGCCCTAAGCTTGCTTTAGGGTGGGGAAAAGGAGTTATGTAGGTATCACAACTAGTCCATTGGGCATCTCTTGCACTCTAGGACGTATGTAGAGTTCCACACCCAACCTCTTCCCACCACGTCTTTTTGCTTGAAAGCAGTTCTCATCTTTGTACTGAGGCATCCAATGAGGTGTGAAAGATGAAAGTCTTGGTTCATCTGGAAACATCCTCATATTTTCATGGATTTTCTTGTGAATATGGGACTGCCTTCTAGGCTGCTGCATCTACCCTCTGATTCCCGTGGCAGCTGTTTTGAGATCTTTCTTTTGGTGTCCTTGTCCTGAGGGTAATTTCCTGGAATCCATCAGGCTGTGACAAAAGGAGAGGACTGATGAGAGCCAGGAGCTTGGCTCTCTGTTGAGGTCTTTGGGGGAAGCAGTCCAGCTTCCATCTTTTGCATACTCACATTTTCATGGTTCTACTTCCTTGAAATGACTCCCATCTCTGATGAAATCATTGTCTGACTTGTCCAGGGATTCACCTTTGAGGTTTATTCTATTTGAATATTTCACCTCAATGATTTGGATGAAGTTAGGTTCTAAGTGAGCCTTACGAGGAAGTGGCTGGAGTACCAATTACCACACACACAAGTACAAACTGAACAAAATATTAGTTGAGGCATGTAATTTTTACCACAAAACTGCATTAAAAATGGGCAGAAAAACACTTATACACGAGTATATACAGTACCTGTTAGAGGCCTTGTTTGAAAGATCATTTGACTATCAGGTCATTCTGGGCAATGAAAGCCATAGAAACCATCTTAGCATTCTTGGGTACTTCTGTGTCAATGTCAATATCTCACTTGAAAGCTGCGTATAATCAGGCCACGAGGTGAAGGGGTTTAAGATATGGAGTTAATAAGCTAAATATTTTCTTAAAGTCCTTATATGTAGGAAGAGTAAGTAAATCAAACGTTGAGTGGGTGCTGTGGACCAATACTAGCTGTGGCCTGTATATACCCCAACCAGTTGGTTGCTATCTAAGAAGATATAACTTTAAAGAGGGAGCTGCATACTGCCCGACAGGTTCTCCATGTCAAGTATGTGGCAGGGAATTTGCCCCTTCCCAGGGCGTTGCTGAGGGAGAGTGCCCAGGTTGATGAAGGATGGCAGGGACTTTTTAGATTTTCTCATCCTATACTATGGTCTGAGGTAAAAATAAGTTTCGTTCGCTGTCTTACTGGTCCATCACTACACTGCACGATTACATTGCATGGTCTTTGGAAAGTTTTGTTTTTCCACAGAGATGCAGAGTTTTCATCATAAATTGTTTCCTCCCTATTTCCTTCTCTTTTGTAGTTCAGGACTATTAAATAAGTTCCATTTCATAGCAACCCTCAGTGCACTGGAATGAAGCAATGCCTAGTCCTGCAAAATCCTGACAATTGCTCCTGTGTTCGAGGCTCGGTGTCACTCCATCTTGGGAGGTGTCTTCCCCTTTTTTGCTCACCATCCACTTTACCAAGCACGAGGTCTTTCTCTAGGGATTGGTCTCTCCTGACAACATGTCCACAGTACATGTGATGAAGAAATCACTTTTAAAAGGCATCCCGGCTGTCCTTGTTCCAAGACAGTTTATTTGCTCTTGTAGAAGGGACCCACTGTAGCACAAAATAAATCTAGTTGCAAGGTGATATTAACATTCAAAGATCCGTTTTCTTCATCCAATTTATATTGGGGGCCAGAAATAATACTTAGGTACAATTTTATCTTAGACTTTTTTCATCAGTGTGTGTATATATATATATATACATATACACACATATATACATATATATACTTTAAAAAAAGACTAATTTTTAAAAGTACATTCGAGCAGGATATAGCTTGGACTATTCTATTGTATGTTACCCAAGCGCAAACACCTATTGTTTTAAGACCTTTGTCTAACCAGGTATGCAGCACTTAGTAAGTCTTGACCTTGAGATCCAGAGTAAAGAATGCAAACATCTTTCGTGTTAAGGCCATTCTCTCACTAGCGACATAGTACTGGGTCTTGAGCCAAAGGATACTCTTAAATAGTGTTTAAATTGTACTCACCAAGGAGCTTTTCTCCCTCTTTCCAGGACAAAACACAAACCATTCACCAATCCTGGAGGCCTACTATCTTTGGGTCTGGGGCCAGGTTCAACCACTGGAGCCATCCAGGAGACAGGGATCAAGTGGCGCTGAGGATTGAGTCCTCTCAGGAGTGAACTCGTTGGTTCTCAGAGCCAGGTGTCAGATTCGCATCTGTCACAATCACCCAAAGCTAAGGCTGAGAAATTGTCTACAGGGAAGGGGGTCTGCCCTCTGCAGCTTTTTGGCCCTATAAAGAAGGCATCGAGATGAGGAGGATGAAACATGTTTATTGCAAGCATGCAGACAAGGAACTAGGGGACTCTGGATTTCAAAGGAGTCTTCCCCAAAGCTGGTTACTTTCATCTTTATGGACTTCTAACAAGCAAGTTATACATGGGAGTCCAAGGAAAGCATTCAATTTTGAGGAGCCTGTTAATACCCACGTGTGTGCAGTAGGTGTCAGAGCCGCCAGGAGGTGTGCTTTGTGGCCTGTGATGTGAAAGGTTCCTCTCTGACTGGACATCCATAAACGTGCAGCCGAGCTGAAAGGGTTTTGGCTGCTTCTTGTTGGTTTCATGTAGTTTCCATCATAAACTAACATCTACTCGCTTCTCCTATTTCTTCATTTCAGGAAGAGGAGTTGGCCATTACTCAGGATTGTGAAAATTGTAAAGGGGAGCCTTCAGAGCCGCTGATCCGGAAAGAGGCATTGTTACCTGAGCAAGCCTTTTTCCGTCTTTTAAATACCAACCAAGCTTCCCTTTTAACATCCTCTCTGTGTTCTGATCATAGTCGCAAATAAAAGAAGAAAGGGGATCTCCGTTATGTTACATTTATCTTTTGTTTCATTATGCATTCATAAAAGATTGAGTCATTTTCCTATGATAAGGATGTGGTAATTTTGAGTGAGAAAGTACCAGATACTTTTGCTTAAAAAAATACATGTTATGGAATCACCACAATGTTGGTTGTAAACAGAGCCAGGAGTTTGGTTTTTAAAAACGTCTTTCTTAAACACCTGTTTCATCATCTTCTGCAGTGGAAGATACAAAATATCCATTATTGTTCAAAGGTTTGATGTTGGCTTCGTTCACAACTTTTCTTCCATTTTCTGGTTTTTTAGTATCTTTTCCTTGATATTTTTTCTTTATGACACAAAGGAATACAGCAAATAAAATAAGTGCTGCACCTTTTAAGCACAAAATCATGCCATAGTAAAAGTATCTGTGAAAAGAGAGAGGAAAAAGAATGGATATTAATTCTAAAATGTGTGGAATGACATGCAACACTGCTCTTTGGTATGTGGAAAACATTAAAAGAAAAAAAGCTTGAAATCAAATTATACACAAAAATAGAAGGGCAGCAATTTAGTGTTTTAACTATAAAAGTTTTATTATGGCACAGAAATTAAGGGTTGTTGATTATCTATCCAAGTACTTTTTTTGAAGTAAGGGTACTTTTGTAGAATTTTACCTTCTCAAGAACAGATCAGTTTTTCTGTAATGGAAACAGAATATAAGAGAAGTGTATTGAATGTGAGATAATCTAAGGGACTATATTACTGCCCTCTCAGCGCTGTCCCACCATCAGCTTCTATTTTGATCCCCTGCGGCTGATGGTCCCATGGAGAACATTCCTCTCCCTTGTTAGTGTTCACCCTGGAGGCCTGAATTATAGACAGTCACAAAAGGAGGCTTGTTGGTCTGGCTGAGATTATGGTTCTTGGTCAGTGTTTAGGTCTGAAACTGAAGATAAACTGAAGATAATTGACACTTCTTTTTCTTTATTTTTTGCCTGTTAACAGTACTTAAGATGAGATTTGTGATACAGTACTTATGTTGGTTTTTCTCTCTATTTTTTTTCTATTGTAATTTTGGGTTTTGACCATACACATTTGCCTGCTACCTAGGTTTTGAAAAGAAAACCTCACATGGCTTTTTTGAATACATTATAGATTCATATTTCAAATTCATGTATTTGATTAATATGCAATTAATTGATTTCTATTTTGAGAAGTTCCTGATATCATTTCTAGAACAGGTCTCGATAGGAATAGAAAATTATAGAAATGACTTTTTGCCTTTTCCTCCCTTTGACAGAATAAGAACTAGTCAATGTGTGTATTCCCATAGAAGTGGATGATGGACTATACTTTTTGTTGGTGGTCATTTTTATGAGAAGAAGTTTCTTCGCTTTGTTTTCCCCAGAGGGACTGTTTGATATAGGCACTCTTGAGTTATGGCTGTCTGACTTACGGACAATTCCTCCTGCCGACTCCCTCAGGATTCACTCACTGCCATCGAATCGATCCCAATCCATAGCAACTCTAAGGACAGGGTGGGACTTGCCCTGTGGGTTTCAGGGACTGTAAAAATTTACAGGAGAAGAAGCCTCCCCCCCCCCCCACCATCATTCTCCCTCAGAGAGGGAGAAACTGGTGGTTTTGAACAGCTCATCTTAAAGTTAGCAGCCCAATGCATAGCCACTATGCTACCAAGACTCCAGATACTTACTCTTTGTCCTTAAATGCAAAACTTTGAACCAGTTCTGTCACGACCAAAAAAGTGCTAAAGGAACAAACTGGAGTTTTCAATTTGCCTGTTTCCTCGTGGTAACCAAATGAGACATTTATGAGTCAAAGTCTTACAATGACAGAATTAGAAAAGTTTCAGTGAGTCCTTGCAGAAGAATGACACATGAGGTTGGATTAAACTGACTGGGTTTTAGAAATTCTCACACATTCCAAGTGGCATCAAGAGGGGGTGGCTTGTATAAATCCAATTTCTTTTTGATATAAACTTTTATTATCAGTTGATTTGCTATTAGAGTGGCTTTGGGAAAGTTGCTACTTCTTCATGACATAGGATAAAAACGATCCATCTGTTACAGTTTCTAGGAGTAGTAAAATGAGATACAGTATTTCCTGACATACTACTAAATACAAATGAAGAGCTCATCAAATGGTGGCTATGTTTACAATTATTCTTTATTTTTACTTAAAGTAGCATTCCATTCTTTCATCAGATAAATAGATTAAATAAATAAAATATATTTATACAACTTACCCATATAATTTGGAATTATATAATCTGCAAGTTCCTTGCTTCCCACAACTGTTTATGGACCACTTTAGGCACGCTCTGTCAATCATTGCCCCAAAATATATAGGAGCAAGAATTCCTCCTGAAACATTATATGAGAAGATATAAATCCAATAAAACCATTGAAAATTTACTGGAAAAATAGTCATTATTGATGCATTCAAATAATGAGTGAAATTTTATTCTCCAGCAATTTATTAAAGCAACCATCACTTTGTGATAAATGTAAATATCAAAGGGCAGTGAAATTTTGTTGGAAAAGCGGTCTTTCCTAGATAAAAGATTGATTCCTTGCTTGTACATCATGCCATCTAAGGATGGAAGTAAAGGAAACAGCATTAGGTAATTTTCAATGTCTTAGAGATAGTTTCTACTTAACTTCATATCCTCTTTGGAAATAGCAGCTCATATGCAATTCATGTTAATCATATTTGTTTCTTCTTTCTAAGTCACTCTGTGAGATCTGTTCTCTAAGTCTGCTCAGTGATCATTAGTCAGCTCTGACCCAATAGAGTCGCACATGTGTCAGAGTTGATCCACGCCCCAGAGGATTGTCAATAGATGATTTGTGGTAGGGGGAGTAGATCAATTAGCAGCTATTTTCACCTCTTAGAGAACTTTAGCAATTGTGTAGCATCTACCTTCTGCAAGATTAACCTTGAAGAGATAGATTAAACTCAGATTCACTTTCCTTGAGTCAATTCGGACTCAAAGTGAGACTGGACTGAGAATAGATAGGAAAAATAAAAATGATGTCGTTGGCTTATGAAGTAAAAATTAATTTTTTTCTAGGACTGCAATCTACAAGGCTCCAGTCCTGTAGCAGTATCATCTCACTGCTATCAGGTTGATGCTGATCCATAACGAACCTAAAGGACAAGATAGAGCTAGCCCCTGTGAGTGTCTAAGTCTGGACCTATTTGCAGGAGTAGAAAGCCCAGTTTTTTCCCCCAGTGTGTTTGAACTGCTGACCTTGTGGTTAGCTGCCTAAAGCATAACCATTACACCTCCCTAGGTATTTAAACAATTTACTTCCACCCACCATGTCTCTACTTTAATGCACATAAGGAGCAAAAGAATGTTACATGGCAATGCATTTTCTATATCCATTAATTATGCCTCATTATTATCAATAAATGTATGAGGTATACTGATTCATGTGTAATCCGTCTTAGGCACAGAGCACTAGTAAAATGAGAGAAAAATGATAACTTCACTAGGAAAGGGAAAAGCTCTGACTTCAATTGCTGTAAAGTCAGGAGTATTTTCAACTCTATTATAAGAAAATTAAATATCCAGTCCTGAGTTTCTTCCTCAGAGAAGCACTGACCCATCTTCAAGGATTGCTAGGCTCCTGGTAATTTGCATTTTCTTTTGTTCTCAGAAATCTGCTTCCACTTTCTGGTGTCCTTCAATCCCACAGTCCATGTGGTCGTTACATAATCTGGTGTCAATTTGAGATTTAAGAGTGAAGAGGTGGAATTGAGCCTGCCAATCAGGTGGCAGCTTGCTGACATCATAAATCACTGAGTCTCCCTGAAGGTGGGGCACGCACTCATGCTCTGCAAGACATGCTTGAAAGACGCTCTCCAAGTCAAAGTCTCAGAGCTGAAAGAGCCACATGAGACCCATGCCAGCACTAAGATTCTTCCACTGCCACTCGATCCACAAGATTTCCCACCTACTGGCCTGTGATCTTCCTGAACTCAGCATCATTTTATGTGCTGCATGAGCCTGAAGCAGAATTTATAGGCTGGACATAGGGGCTAATATTGGATTTATGGAATTGATCTTGACTGGGCTTGGATATTTTCTTAACATTCAATTGCTCTTTGATATAAAGTTATCTTCTACACAACATACATGTCTATGAATTTGTTTCTCTAGTCTACCCAGACTAACATAGTCCATTATTTTTCTCTACTGAATCTTTTGCATTTTATGAACTCTAGACTAGAGACAGTCCAGACTGTCCAGGATATGGTTTATGGTGCCATTTTTTAAAAGTTAGTGTCTGGTTACCATGTTGCATAGATTCTCAGATATCTGTACTGAACCTGATTTTTATTTTTTTGTTGTATAATATTGCACAATGTAAGGATTTTCAGGAATATATAGGGTGTCTTTTAAAAGCAGCACCTGTATGTGTTTTTTATTTTTAAAAATTAAATCGTAGAGTGGCTTCTTCTTTAAGATTAGATAATTTGACTAAAATATTGCAGAACATGCCAAAAGAGATCGATCCTCCAGGTGGAATTAAAGGATTTGTGATTCTATTTTGCTCTTTTGAAAATTTAATACATGATTTAAAATTTTTATCTTGTTTTATCAAGAATGATGATTCATATTTTATATTTTACTGATTCCGTGTGTTTTTACTCTTTAATATTTAGTGTCTCAATCTTTCGTGGGACACCATAGACTGATAGACAGAGGGTTCCTGCAATCAGTATATCTGAAGAAAGTTGATATTGATTTAATGGATAAGAACTTGACAGTCTTCTACAAATCACAGCCAAACTTGGAAAAATGAAAAATAAATACCCATATTTATTTTCCTCATACAATGACAAGCTGACTTGACCTCATTGTTAATAATAAATTCTTTCACATCACACACCTGTTCCTATACATTGCTAGACTGCTAAAACACCTAACAACCTATTTTCTAAATAAAGTTTTCAGTTCAATAATCCATATAGACCTTCTACAATTTCTACATTTATGTATTCAAGACTATAAATGAATAGAAAATTAGCCACTCAATGTGTATTTTCTAATAGAAACTATCAGGATTTGCTAACATTCACTGTGACGTACTCAGGTATTGGACATATCAAATTTTTAGGCACACAAATAGGATGACTTTTTTTAAACATATTTGTTATGGAGGCAATTTCCTACTCTTAAATTCGCTCTTTCCTCATTTTTAAAGCCTGACTTCAGTGTGTGAGGAGAAGCCTTAACTGCTCGGATTCTCTTTTCATTTGCCAGCTCTGGACTAAACTCTAGGAGTGAGGTGCCCTGGATCCAGAGGAACACAGAAGGTGAGTGGAAGGTGCATGATTAGGAAAGCACAGAGGAGAAGACTGGGGAGGGAGAAGACTGGGGAGAGAGAAGACTGGGGAGGGAGAAGACTAGGGAGGGAGAAGACTGGGGAGGGAGAAGACTGGGGGAGAGA
>PVJH01016158.1:0-51280 GCA_004026705.1 Nesogale talazaci | reverse complement strand
TTTTTGTTTTTCAAAATGCAAGTTGTCTCGCAAAAAATCTCCAGAAACCAGCTCCTCCTCCAGGTGTGTCAGTTGATCCTGGAGCTCTTCCAACTGGCTCTCTGCTTTCTGAGCCCTCTGCAGAGCTTTCTGGTGCAGGCCCGTCTCATTCCCCAACTGTTCAACAAGCTTAGATATTTGGGCTTCAAGCTGGGAAACCGTCTGGAAACAAAAGAAACAGAGCACCGATAAGTCTTGTTTTAAATGCAACAAAGGGCTGAAATCTACAGCTTGGCCCAAGCAGCATACCTATTTATAACTCCAGCTTCTAAGTATTTCAGAAAATAAAATAAGGAGATGATAGCAGTGTGTGTCTCTGCTTCAGAGAAAGCTACATTTATTTAATTAATTTTCATATATTTTTGTAACCAGATTAATTAATTAATATTTATTGATAGCATGCACTTACTTCTCACATTGATATTCATTTAGGAGTTTCCAAACTAGTTGAAAAGGGAGTTTAGATAAAAAATACTTCCAAAAAACCCTACAAAAACACCATTTTCCAAAGAATCCCTTTCATTTTATATATTTTTATTATTAAAGATTATACCATGAATGAATAATGATGTCACCTAGAAGCCTCAAGGGAGGGAAATGGTAGGACCGAGATAGTTGGTTTTTCAAACTTGTTGTTTTGTTTTATTTCAAATTTCTACTGAGCATTGGTACTTAAGCTCTAAATTTATGGCACTGCTTGCTACATAAGTGTGTGATAATATGATCAGCTCTCCACATTTGAAAAGTCAACATCCCTTTACTACTGTGGCAGGGCATGGACACAAAAGTGACAACGTGGGCACAGTGTGTGCAGAGTGCGTGCAATCTTTTGAGACTACCTTTCTCAGCAACTCTTACAATCCCTCGGCAGAAATTTCCCAACAATCTCTTTCCCGAGCAAAGTCTTTGTTTCACAGCAGGAGGGGAGAAGATCACCAGACTAGCCATGCTGGCCAGGAGGATATTGCCTCCTTCCCTCACTACCGGCTGTAATGAATTGAACTAATTTGGATCAAGGTAGATTCAAAGAATAGGAAGAGAGCTCAAAACAGAAAACCCATTCTGTGCTCCTCAAAGTAAATCTTTGTTTTGAAAAGACAAGAACCCAAAACTCCAATAACACTATGATAGCTCTAAGTACAATAATGTCATGGTGCAAAATCAGAGGACTGCTGGTGCAATGGCTAAGTGCTTTGGGGGGGTTGTGCATGCGTGAGTGCATGTTTGTGCATGTGAATATTTTTCTCCATGTCTTGACCTTCTTAAACCAAGAGCAGTAAAGTTTATCAAATACATACAAATTGAGAACACAAAATTGATCCCTGATTTTATAAAAAGTTTAATGAGCTCACCTAATTAAGTATGATGACATCCTTTTTGGAGGAGGTCAGGAAAAATATACACAGTAATTATTTCCCATGACACTACCATACTGTTTTTGCAGAAGTTGGAATTTTGAACTGTTTACAGTCTCTCTATATATATAGAGAGAGAGAGAATATATATGTATTGAATATATATAGACAGTATGTATAAATGGTTTGCCTCTCTAGAAGTAACACATGGTTAAGGTAAACAGACATTCTAGAACTAAAGTCATTACCTTGCAGTCAATTCTGACTCAAGTGATATAATAGCATAGAACTGATCTGTAAGGCTCTCCAAGATCAGAAAACTTTAAGAAAGCACACCACCACAATGTGGACTTGATGGTAGAAACAAACCCAGGTATCACATGACAAAATTTTTCAAAGCCAATGAACAACACAAAAGGTGGCTATATGTATGGACTTCTCTAGATAAAATGTGTGTTTGTCTGGGTAGACTAGAGAAACAAGTTCATAGACACGCATATGGATATAAGGAAAGGTTTATATACAAGAGGAATAGAACATTGAGAAAGCATCCCAACCCAGTCCAGTCCAAAGTAATAAGTCTGATATTAGCCCATATGTCTGATACCAATCTATAAAGTCACCTTCTGACTCACAAAACATGTGCAATGACACCAGGACAATCAAGAAGCATCTCAGTACTGGCAGGGGTCACTCTGTGGCTTCCCTGTTCCAGAGGTCTGATTCCAGCAGGACAAGCCCATGTGGCTTCTCCTCCAGCTTCTCCGGCTCGTCCAGGTTCCAGGACTGAGTATCCATCAGCATGCCACCATCTTGTCTTGCCAGTAGACCAACTCTCAGAGAGTGAGTCAAGTCTCTCTTCTCCAACTGGGAAATACCACGAGACTTCCCAGAAATCTCAGGAGAAAGTCATGCCCACACAGAGACCTCATGGGCTCCTCATTGGCTATCTCGATGGACAGGCTAGACTGCACCCCTGGACTCCCCATCATGAAATTGATACAAGTACATGGCTGCCACAGAATGAATGCACAGAAATCAAATGGATGACATTGTGGATAGAGATGATAGAAAGGTAAAGTCTGGGGCTGTCTGTAGAACTGACAATTGCTTGCTCATGTGTAAGTTCAGGTTAAAGCTGAAGAAAATTAAAACATGTTCTTAGGAGCTAAAATATAACCTTGAATCTCTCCCATTTGAGTTATAAGGACATCTCAAGAAGAGTTTGTTTTTGTTTTTTTTTTTAAGAATGAATTTGATGCCTTGAACACTTATAACAGAAGACCTGATGAGCTGTGGGAGGACATTCATGAAGAAAGCAAAAGGTCATTAAAAGATAGGAAAGAAAGAAAAGATCAAACTGAATATCAGAAAGAAAGAAAAATCTCTGAAACTTGCTCTAAATCAGAAAGACTACCAGAAAGATGTTTCCTTGTGTCTCATTGACTATGAAAAGGCATTCTACTGTGTGGACCATAATAAACTGTGAATAACCTTGAAAAATGGGAGCTCCAGAACACTTCACTGTGCTCATTCAGAACTTGCTCATGATCAGGGGGGAGTTGTGCAAACAGAAGAAGGGAATGCTGCATGATTTACACTCAGGAAAGGTTTGAGTCAGGGTTGTATCCTTTCATCACACTTGTTCACTCTATATGCTCACCACATCGTCAGAGCAGCTGGACCATGCGAAGAAGAACGTAGCACCAGGATTGAAGGAAGGCTTACTAACACCCTGCGGTATGGTGATGGCACAACCTTGCTTGTGGAGAGAATGAGAGTAGAGTGAGGACAAAGTGAAGCCACGATGAAGATCAAGGATTGTAACCTTCACTGCGGATTCCAACTCAATGTAAAGAAATCCGAAGTCCTCACAACTGGATCAATAGGTAGCAACATGATTAATGGGGAAGAGGTTGAAATTGTCAAGAATTTTTTTCTTACTTGGAACTAAGATCAATGCTCATGGAGGCAGCAGTCAAGGGGTCAGAAGATGTATTTCATTAGGTAAATCTGCACGTGATCTCTTTAGAGTACTGAAGAGCAAGGATGTACATCTTTGAGGACAAAGACACACTGGACCCAAGCCATGGTATTCTCCATTGTAGCATATGCAGGTGAAAGTTAGACAGTGAGTAAGTGAGACCAAAGAAGACTGGATGCATTTGAATTGTGGTACTGGAGAAGAACAAACAAGGTGTAAGGCCAGAGTGTTCCTTAGAAACAAAGATGGCAAAGCTTCACTTTAACATGTTGTCAGGAGAGAAAAATCCCTGGAGAAGGACATCATGTTTAGTATAGTGGAGGGTCATTGAAAAAGAGGAGGGGGCTGAGCCCCGGTGGCGTAGTGGTTGTGCGCGGGACTGCGGCCCACTGGGACGGAGATTCAATTCCAGCAGTGGGGCTGGGCCTCCTACTCCCACCGCCGGAGAGCAGTGATGCCCCCCTCAAAAAAAATAAATTAAAAAAAATCAAAAAAGAAAAAGAGGAGGCCTTTAATGAGATGTGCTGGCACAGTGGCTGCATCGATGGGCTCGGGAATAGAAACAATGGCGAAGACGGCGGAGGACTGGGCAGTGCCTTGTTCTGTTGTGCATAGGGTCACCATGGTCAGAGCCAAGTGGATGGGACTTAACGACGACGTGTGCAGATGTCATAACTTCCCTTGCTGAAAGTGAGGAGGACGTAAAACATTTGCTGATAGAAATCGAGGAGTGCAGCCTTCAGTGTGGATTACGACTCACCATAAAGAAGGCCACAATCTTCACAACTGGACACTCTCATAAATGGAGAAATGATTGAAGTAGTCAAAGCTTTCATCTTGCTCGGATCCACAAGCAATGCTCATGGAAGCAGCAGTCAAGAGATAAAACACGCGCGGCATTAGGGAAACTGGCTGCACAAGGACTGCTCAGAGGGTTGAAAATCAGGGAGGTTACTTGGAGGATGAAGGGTTACCTGACCCAGCCGTGGTCTTCTCCATTGTCTCAGCATGTGCAAATTGGGCATTGAATAAGGAAGGCCAAAGAAGAATCGATGCATCTGAACCGTGGTGCTGGCAAAGAATATTGAAAGGAATGGGGCTGATAAACTTCAACCCGATCTGTCGTGGAAGAAGCGGGGCCAGAGAGCTCGGTATAGGTAGTCATGGCAAGACTCCATCTCACATACTTGGGTCTTCTTGTTAGGAGAGATCAGACCCTGGAGAAGGGCACCATGCTAGTGAAGTGACATGACAGGGAAATGGATCCATACATAAGAACAATTGTGAGGTTGGCTCCAGTCCAGTCAGTGTTTAGTTCTGTTGTGTAGAGTATGGTCCCTGTGGGTCTCAGACTCAGTGATACCTAGCAGCGATACTGTTATTTGGTAGCAATACTTTTTTACGTACCCTCATGTGGTGTAGACCAGCAGTTCTTAACCTGTGGGTTGAGAACCCTTTGAAGGTTGAACGACCATTTCACAGAGGTCGCCTAGGACCACCAGAACACACATAAATATTTCCCCATAGATCATTACATATTGTTTTGTGATTAATCACTATGCTTCAGTTATGTTTAATTATGTTCCATTTGTAACAATGAAGATGTAGCCTGAATACCAGCTATTTACATTATGATTCATAACAATAGCAAAAGTATAGCTATGAAGTAGTAGTGAAAATAATTTTATGGTTGGGGGTGTCACCACAACATGAAGAACTGTATTAAAGGATCCTGGCATTAGGAAAATTGAGAACCATGGATGTATATTTAAAAAAAAAACTCACTGCCAATTCTGATTCATAGCAACCTAGAGGACAGGGAAGAACTGTGAGTGTCTGTGACTGCGACTCTTTGCAGAGTAGAAACCCACTTCTTTCTCCCCATGTATGCACACACACATATATGTGTAACTATATATGCCTACTCATGTAGGTATACATAGAAATAAAAACAGGATAGAAATATAGATACCAAAAAAAAAAAGAAATATCGATACCTGGTTGGTTGTGTATTTGAGGAGAACCCTGACCAAGACAAGCCTGGAAGGAAGCAGAAGATTGTAGGTTTGGACCAGACAACTGTAGAATAAGACGTGTGGAGTCAGGTAATGTTGGTTTCAAACGCCCCTTTTATATCATTATTCGCAGGATGACTAAAGCAAGTAATTAACCTCTTTGAAACTCAGACTTTGCTACAATAATGAAATGTGCTAATCTGGTAATGTGTATAACCTGGTATTCCACAATCAGCTGAAGCTCAACACACTATATTCTACCATTATCACTAATATCCCCGCTCTGGTGGGTGGGCTTAGTCCATCCTACACTTGCCATAAAGAATTAAGGAATCCAGACATATCTTATATCCTTCTGGCTCTCTCCGGAGCTCCTGGCTTCCTGTTCACTGTGTGCATGGGCCTGGTTATTGAGATCATGGCCGTCTAGGAGGCAATCCCTGTGAAAGCGTCATTCAACTCCCAAAGGGGTCATGATCTACAGGTTGAGAACCATTGCCTGAAGGCTATGTGACACTTGGACTCAGACTGCCTTCACCCCACTCAGCCCAGGGCTCTGTCTTCTGGAGGCCCCAGAGCCTCAGACTGAATACCTGAGCAGGTCGTCATTCTGCAACTCTCTCCATGGAAGGATATACGTCCGCCCAATGATAAGTCCACAGATGTCTGCCACCCTGAACACAAGGACCGGTTGCATCCAAGAACAGATGGAGTGACCTCCCAACATTGCAAAAGCCACCAGTGTGAAACCTTTGACACCCTCCACCTTTCCAAGCTTCGTCAGCAATGACCGGACTTCAAAGGACAGGTAGATGATGGCAGCAATGTCAGTGAAGACCAAGGTGAAGAAGAAGCAGAAGTGCCAGACGATGTGTACACCGCAGAGCAGGGAGACTGGGTTTTCCAAGACCAAGATGTGACTCGCCAACCTTGTAAGCTACCTCACCAGGTGGTCTGAGGATTAATGACCTGCAGCAGCATCTTCCCATCGGGGCTTGCCAGCTGCACAGGGCCTCCGACTCCACCTAGTCAAATGCTTTGGCATGGTCAATAAAAGGCAAGTTAGCATTAAAAAAAAAAAAGAATTAATATACTCAGTAGAAACCACCCTCTTGGCCATGAAGCCTATTCTTCAACCAGAGGTCTTCCAAGAAAAGACAAAGAACAGGGAGGAGGGCAAAGAGGAGGGTTGTTTGTTTTTGTTTTTTAAGAGGCGCATATACCAAGGACCCAAGTGGAAAATGTTTGGAAATGTATGTGGCAACATGTGTGCAAATATGCTTGACACAGATGATGTACTGAATGTTATAATAGCTGTAAGTGCCCCCAATAAAATTATTTTTTTAAAAAAATGAAAGACAAAGAACAGAAAGCTGTGCTGGAATCAGAGGGGAGAAGGTCCCTCCAGAGTCCCCCTCCTCGTGGTGGTTCTGAAGATGTTTCACAGAAGCTTTAGGACCAGAAAGTGAGACTTAAAGCCACTGAACTGTAATATGACTGTGCTGGGAACCTACCCCAGTACCATGCCAACATCCTTGGGTCCATGGTGAAACCAGCGGCCGAAAGCATCCCCACACCCATCCACACCCCCATAAAATGTGAACCTCGCAGCCCCTTTAGGTCTCAGTGTCCTATGAGACAAACCACCATATTTTCTCAGAGCTAAATTTACATAAATGTATTCACCCACAATAACATTCCAATTTAAGTCATTCTTGAGGGCCTCAATGGCTAGTGCCTGAGCGAACATATGTGTCCTACCAACACGGTGAGGTTGTGCTGTTTTTCACAAGAGGATGTCTAAAGAAGCAATGAGTATGTCTTTATTCCATCTTTTCCTTTCATTCTCCTTTCCTTTCCCCTGGAATCATCTGTTAACCTCTCCCTGAAATTCCAGTGGGGCAAACTATCCTAAACTTTTAGAGACGTGGGGGCTGGAGTGAAGGCCCATAAAGAAAACAAACCTCAGTTTTCCTAAGCAAGAAAAGACACAGAAGCCAGCTATCCTTTTGAAAACAAGCAGCTTGGCTTTGGGAAATGAAGTCATAATGCCCTAAAAGAGTTAATTCACTTCCCAAGGACAAGTGGTTGTTGATTTCTCCAGAGAGGCATTCTTGCCCTAAGATTAAACCAAATAAAAGTCAAAAAAGCTCTACACTGCAGAAAGAGCCTCTTGGGTCACTTAAGGACCAGTGCCTGTGGGTCATAGACAACTATATTCTAGTTATAATGGAGAGCTAGATTTGGAGCCTAGGAAGTCTATGAAATAACTTATCAGGTATCAGAGTAAATGCCAATAAGCTCTCCCTCGTCCCAGTCATTATGTGTCACCACACACACACACACACACACACACACACACACACACACACTTGCTCTGTGAAAGTTAGCTATGGAGACTGGCAAGTTAACAGCTCCAAACAGCCACCCTTCCAGGTGCCACAGCGGCAGGGGAGACCGTGGAACCTAACTGTGGACAATGAAGGTTGGTGGTCGTGTGTTAGGACCGCTGAGGAAGCGTTTGCGGTACTAGTCTGGAAGAGTCTGAACAGAGAAAGAGATGGAATCAGCTGACTAGGGGTGGTCAAGGAGGGTGCCTTAGTTTCCCAGGACTACCGTCACCCAAATCCCACAGGTGGATAATTGTCAAGAACAGGACTTCATTGTCTCAGAAGAGGTGGTGTTGTCAGGTATGTCAAGTCCTCTCCATTTCATAAAGACCCTGTCTGTGCACAGCAAAATAAAACGCTACCCAGCCTGCGTCAGCCTCACAATCATTCCTCTGCCTGAGTCCACTGATGCAGCCACTCTCATTGAGGGCCTTCTTTTTTATTTTTATTCACTGGGATTTAATACATATATCATTCCATTGCTCAATCACATCAAGTAGAATTATACAACTGCTACCACAATCAGTTTCCAGACTTTCTTTTTCTACATGAAATCCTTGACATCATCTCCCTTGTAACCCCCTACCACCATCACTGCCCCCCTTTCCCCACTGAAAACCCTTCATCTACATGCTGTCCCGGTAAGTTCATCCATCCTGGGCCTCATAAATCACAAAACAGAGAAGTTTATAACACAACTTCAAGAGGGTAACCCTCAATGAAAGAACACATCTGAGATATACCCTAATATGAAGAAAAAAATACGTACAATTTTGGAAGCCAGATCTGGTCTAACCTACATCATAGGAAGATCTAGTGACAAAGTTTTAAATCAGATTTATCCCTTTGCTGTTCAAAACAGATTTATGCCTTTGATCTTCAATAGACATCTCTCATAAGCACTCTGTTTAGTGACCCCTTTCTTCTCATCCCTCAGTTTTAGATAGGGGAGTTCACTGGATGCTTATTTCCTGAGTAGTTCCTAAAAATAAATCTTGGGCTTCCCCTCTCCTCCATCACCTTCTTCACACCAGATTCTCACAATTCAGTCTCTGGGACTAATCCCTCCTTCAGTTCCAGATTATAAGGATTACAATTCGAGCTGAACCCTGGGGGCGTAGTGGTTGAGTGCGGAACTGCAGCCCATTGGCTTGGTGGTTCAAATCCAGCAGCAGTTCTCCGGGAGCAAGGCTGGAGAGCTCCCATGACCACCAGAGGGCAGTGATGCCCCCTCAAAAAAAAACCCCAAAAAAAAAGGATTACAATTCTTTGGTGACTGATGATGGGGTGCTTCTTCCATGCGGACTTAATAGACATCTCACTTAAATGGCAGCTTGTTTGGCGATAAGCCTTAAAGATCCCAGATGCTATTTTATCTGATAGCTGGGCACCATCTAAATATTTTGCCACATTTGGCTATTGCACCTGTATCCTCTCTATTTCCTTCCTTAGAGCGAGTACCCAGAAGGGCCATGATGTCAGAATTAATTGTTCTTAAATTGGAGCTAGGATTTAGTGTGAGTCCCAAACCCCTTTCTGAACCTACGTCTTTTTGTTTGTTTTTTAGTTGGTTGTTACTTGGGAGTTAATACATGTCCTATCAGCCCATGATCTAATCTCCTCAAATAGAATTGAAGAATTGCTTCCATATTCAGTCTTCAAACATACTTTTCCTTCCTGGAATCCTTGACATAATCTCTCTTTGATAGTCCTGGGTTTCATTTACCGAAAAACAGAAGACCACGTAACACAACTTCAAAAGGGTGACTCTCGATGGCATAGCACCTCTGAAGTGCATCACATCTTTTGCCCTCTTGCCTGCTGCTTCCATGAGCATTGATTATGGATCCAAGTCAGACAACGACCTTTTCTCCTTGGATTATGCTGACTCACTGGATTCAGTGAGTCCAGTGGTGAGAATTTGAGGCTTCTTTACATTTGAGCCATCCATACTGAAGTCCACGCTCCTTGACCTTCATCAGCAAGTGCTTCGGGTTTTCCTCATTTTCAGCAAGCGAGGTTGTGTCATCTGCATATAGCAGGCTGGTAATAAGTCATCCTCCAATCCTCATGCTGCATTCTTCTTGTCACCCAGCTTCTCTGATGATTTGCCCAGCATGCAGATTGAATAAGTATTGGAAGAAAGATACAAGTCTTCCCTGATTTTAAACCATGCAGCGTTCTCTCTTTTTTTTTTTAATCCTTTTATTGGGGACTCATCCAACCCTTATCATGATGAGTAAATACGTCAATTGTATGCAGGTCACATTTGCACATTCGTTGCCATCATCATTCTCAAAATATCCTCCTTCCACTTAGACCCCCAGTATCAGTTCCCTATATTTTCCCTTCCTCCCCACTCTCCCTCCCCCACCCCATGCAGTGTTCTTTTGTTCAATTCAAACAACTCCCTCTTGACCCATGTGCCCATGTTCAATGGGCACAATGAAGTGTTCCAGAATTCTTATCCTTCTCAAGATCATATAGCTTATTGTGATTCGCATGGATGAATGCCATTGAATAGGTAATGAAACACGAATCAACATCTTGCTGGTGTTCTCTGCTTTGAACCAAGATCCATGTGACTTCAGCTATGATATCTCTTATTCCACATCCTCTTCTGAATCCGGTCTGAACCTCTGGCAGCTTCCTGTCACTAGACTGCAGTCCTTGTATAGGGTATGGCTCTATAATAAGCTCTACAGGGAGAAAATTGGAAACAGCAGTTCAAAGGATCAGATTGAAACCCTGGAGGGTAGTGAAATTATGTAAGTGGGGGATCAACAACTCAAACCAGAAGGGTGACAGTGGTGGCACAACTGGAAGCATGCCATGAGTGTCATCAAGTTGTACATGTAGAAATCTGACTCAATATGTGTCTTTCCTGTTTCTTGTCAGCAGTGGTGCTGTTGTTGTGCTGCCATGCCCACAAAATGATGTGTTAAAGAAGAAAAGCTGATGCCCAAAGGGGATGTGACTGATGCCACAGGCAGGAGAGGTTAGAAGCCTGACACATATTTTGGGAAGATATGATTCAAGTCATTACAAGAGGCCATGGGAAACCATCACTGCACCTGGAGAGCACCAGGCTGGGTCTCCAGAATCCCCCAGGCCCTGCCTCCAGACAGAAAGGCCGTCCGTGTGCTTAAAGACAAAGAACAACAGGAAGCTTTCTGGGAAAATGTGTCTGAAGTTGCATTGCTTTCTCTTTAATTGAAGAAGACTGTGGAAAATGATTGTGATCATCCCTGTCCTCTCCACGTGTAATTCATTCTCCTTCTGATCATTAGCCAGTTAGGAAACAGTGAAAGGGAAGGGCAGGGTTCGCCTCCACATTCTAAAGGAAATCTAAAATGTTGGAACTCTCTGTTATTGGACAAGAACACTCTCTGATGTGGGCTCGAGGGTGGACAAGTGTCAGCTTGGGTGAAAGAGAAGGCAGTCACAGTGAGAGGGAGATTGGGAACCATGGTGGAGGCAAGGGAAGGTACTGTGAGAATTAAAGGCAACAAAGACAAATGCTGTTATAGATGCAATCCTGCAACAGTTGATGGTGATCTATGAGCTGGTGCTTGAATAGATTCAGGCTAGCCAGGTGGGGAAGGAAGTGGGAGGTTTGCCAAGAATATATATATCTATTGGGGGGGGGGCTAGCTTATATTTTTTTTGTTTGTTTGTTTGTTTGTTTTTAGAACAGGGTGGCTCTATATGGATTGGGTGCTCTTCCTCTTTTCTTAATCAAAAGATCACTCTATTAGGGGCTCTTACAGCTCTTATAACCATCCAAGCATCAATTATATCAAGTATATTTATACATATGTTGCCATCATTAGTTTCTAGACATTTACTTTCTGTTGAGCCCTTGGTATCAGCTCCTCTTTCTTCTACCTACCTCCCCTGCCCCACCCTTGTGACCCCTTGATAAACTCTGAATTATTATTTTCATATTTTACACAGGCCACTGTCTCCCTTCCCCCACAGTTTCTGTTGTTAGTCCCTCTGAAGGAGGGGGGGAGGTATGTGTCAATCATTGCAATTAGTTTCCCTTTCCTCCCTTCCTCTCCCACCTTCCCCCTACCCTTCTGGTATTGTTACTCCCATTCCTGTAGTTGGATTCCGTATGTCATGTGTCCTTATCTCTTATCTGTACCTGTGCACATGCTGCAGTGTAGCTCATATATAAGTTTGATGGTCTACTTCTAGATGTGTATTTACCTTTGCTGAAAAATATAATCATGAATGTAATGGAGGATACAGAGGACAAAGTTATGAAAACTTCTTAGACATAACCAAGCACCTTGAGAAACTGAGTCACAGAGTCTTGGGAATCAGGGAACACCAAGACCAATTGCCCCAAACCTAGTCCACAGAGATAGTGTTCTCCATGCTACCTTGGTGAGTAGTGACAGAGTCTTAAAACCTCATGAGTAGCCATCTAAGGTACAACCATTGGTCTCTTTCCATGCTGGAGAAAGAGGAATATTGAAAATCAGAAGACATGTGGAACCAATCTAAGAGATGCATGAAATAGACCACACAATCATTAGTCTCCACAACCCAGAAAGCAGAAGAACTACATGGGTGCCCAGCTACCACTACCACATGCTCTGTTGTAGGGATCACATTAGAGGGTCCTGGATAGAGTGAAAGACAAAAGTGGAATACAACTCAAAATCGTCAAAGAACAAGTTAACTGGTCAGATAGAAACCGGTGCGATCATCAAGACTATAGCTCTTGGCCACCCTTCATGTGTGATACTGAACTCACCCCTGTGTTAAAACAGTTGACCATTTAAAGTCAAAGGGGCAGCAGTCATCCAAGAACAAGATTCCAGAGATTGAAAAGAAGGCCACAAATGGCCACAGGAAGTAAGTGGGATGTGTTGGTACACTGAGAAGGCCGTAATGGATGAGCTGAATCAAAATGTGGACGAATGGTTGAAGGCAGAACTATAGCCTGCTTGGTAAGTCTTTACCTAATTTACAATTTTATGAAGTTTTAGCATTCTAGGTCTTGCAGAACCTTCCACTAAGAAAGGGGTTTTCATCCTGGGGTGAGTTTGCCCCCGGAGGCACATGACAATGTCTGTCTCCATCTTTGGTTGTCAAAAAAAGGTCTGGGAAGTGATGAGTACCTAGTGCACAGAGGTGAAGCATGCTGCTAAGGACTCTGAAATGCATAGCCAACCAAGGCTTACCTGGTCCCTATGTCACTAGGGGCATCCCAGAGTGACGCACACAGTTAAGCCCTTGACTAACAGTCAAGAGGTTGGTGGTTTGAATGCAGCCAGAGGTCCTTCAGAAGACAGGCCTGGCGATGTGCTTCATATTGGGTTCCCTCAAGAAATAAAACCCGTGGCACTTGTATGTGTTACATATAGAAAGGGACTGGCATCAAGGACTGTGTTACACAGTTGTAGACATTGGTAAATCTGGTTCACTTTCAGTCAGGTGTCTCCTGACACATGGAAGCTGATGAACAGGAAGTAGGATGAGAAGCAGAGACAATAGGGAACACAGGCTGGTGGATGCAGAAGTCTGAAGTCAACTGAATGAATCTGCCATCCAGCCGTAGTCCACTGACAGCTCTAAGATCAAGCAGGCAATACACCAGGAGATCGAGGAGCCAGACACAAGGCCCATCTCCAGGAGAAGACAAAAGGCCAAAAAGAACTCTCCTAGGTCAGTCGAGAGAGAGAGAGAGAGAGAGAGAGAGAGAGAGAGAGAGACTTAGGACACCAAGAAAGTGTCATCAAGGCTCTAACGCAATTAACAAGTTGAGCTCCACCCTTACTCTTACCCAGAAGTGCCTAGTTGACCTAATCCCTACCGATCTAACACATGCTTCCAAAAGGTTCCAGCCTTGGAAACACCATGGAACAGCTCTGCACTGTGCATGGTGTCACCATGAGTTGGAATCGATCTGATGGCAATCAGCAGTACCCCCAAAAAACAATAAAAGCAACTTCTGTGCCATTGAGCTGATTCCAACCCACTGTGATTCTACTGGACAGGGGCATTGCTGAGACTGTAACCCTTTAATGAGTAGAAAGCCTGGTCATTCTCCATGGCACAATGTGTGCTTGTGAACTGCTGACCTTGTGGCTGCAAGCCCAATGCACGACCACACCACCATCAAAGCCAATAGCCAATAACCCCAATAGCCAATAGTGGCAGGTTAAGCAGGAACACGTATGTCACTAGGGCTGAAGCTGAGAAACCCTGCCCTGAGGTGCAGGACAGCTTTTAAGAAGGAAATAACTTCCTGCCACAAGCAGAGATACAAGAAACAAAGGGCGGGGGGTGGGGAGGAGGGACTTACTAATGAGGGGGCAAGAACAGGGTAAGCCATCTCCTGAATTCATCTAAGGATTCTAAACCCCTGAGAGGGAACGTAGATGGTCGGGGGTAGTAATCTAGCAGAACAGCATACAATCTGGGAGAACTGGCTTCGAGGGGAGAAGATGGTTGCCAGCCTGACGTCGGCCTTCCCTTGGGCTTTGCCACCTCAGACAGACCATGGGTCTGGCCATGCCAGCTGGTAGGGAATATTCAACCTCCTCAACAAACAGATTCATCCATTTGTAAAGATTCCGTTCTTCAGAAACCTTCCTAAGACAATATTCAAAACCCATTTTCTCCTGATTTGACTTGAAGATAAGTCACGTGTGATGCCTGCTACAGCTTGATTCCAGGCTTTTAAATGGGGAGAGTGGCTATTGAGAGAAATTACAGGGTAGGAGAGACGGACAAAGGCACTCAACAGACTCTGAATCATTCTCATTTTTATGGGGAGTTGTGGCAGGGGGAGGGGGTGGGCGCATCCGCCCTACCAACTCAGATCACTTTGCTTGAGAAAATAAACACATATCTCATGCTGACAATTTTATGCCGCATTCCACTGACTGGCATTAAAATAGTTGTAGGAAAACACTTGGGGCACTCAAAAGAGAAAGCAATAAAATGACATGGCCAAGAACCACAGTCGCCATTAGGGCTTCCATGACCATTCAAGGTAAATAACCTGCACCAGCTCGTCATTAACTCCAGAACTTCCCCAGCACCCCCAGCACCCACCCCCCCATACACCTACCCAGGCCCTCTATGTGCACCTACACTTGCATGTCTGCAGAATGGGGACAGAGAGTGAGGTATCCCCATAGTAAAGTCTTGTTATTGTTGTTGTTGCTGCTGTTGCTGTTCAGTGCCATCGAGTTGGTTCTCAGGCCTCTGTACAACCGTCTTGTGTCATCTTCACAGTTGTTCCTAGGCTTGAGTCCATTGTTGCTGCCACCGTACTGTGTCCATCCAACGCTTGGTCTTCTGCCACCCCTCTGCTTTACCCATGAGTATGCCTTTCTCCCTGGACCAGTCTCTCCTGCTAACATGTCCAAAGTCCATGAGAAGTCTCGCCATCCTTGACCGGACTTCTTCCAAGACAGATCTGTGTGTTCTTTTGGCAGTCCACGGTAGGTTCAATACTCATCGCCTGCACTGTCATTCAAAGAAGTGGAGTCTGCACGGTGTAAATGATCGTGTGCCCGGCTGATTACAGAACAGGGCTGGGATTGAGTCTCCTCAGCCGTGCCTCCTCAGAAGAAAGTCCTGGCAATCAACTACATAGGAATCAGCCACTGAAAATCCTCAGAGCTCAACTCTACTGTGACACATGGGTATCCCCACAAGGCAACATCTGCCCTACAGTCACTGGGGTTTGCACCCTGGGGTGGGGGAAGGGCCACATGATCCACAGTGTGGGGGGGTCAGCTCAAAGAACAATGTCCAGTCCACACAGGGGCTGTGCCCACAGACAAAGTGGCCACAAGATCATTGCTCAGCCTTTAAGGACTGGGGAGTGCAGGGTAAGGGAAAAATGAGGGGAGGAGCAGAGCAAGGGGGAACTGACCACAAGGAGTGACACATAATCGCACCCTCTCCCTACAGGGAGGAAGAGCAACAGAAACCATGGGGGAAGGGAGACAGCAGTTTTCAGCTATGGGCCATGACCCCTTTGGGAGTCGAATGACCCTTTCACAGGGGGTCACTTAAGACCATCTGAAAACACATATTTCTGATGGTCTTTGGAACCGGGACACCACTCCTCTATCCATCTCCTGGCACGTCCACCCACATGCAGATACACCCACATAAGAGTACCTGGCATCATGACATCATTGCATCGACCCCATCACATACATCACATACAGATACAGGTGTATGTGACAGGGTTGGCACCTTCATGTACTTATGTAGACCAGTCACACATGTGCAGAGAGCAGCTACTGTGGAGAGAACAGCTGCTGTGTTGAAAGCAGCTACTCTGTTCAAAGCAGCTACTGTGTTGAAAGCAGCAATATTGGAGATAAAGCAACACTTCATAAATTATAATTACATGTAGTTTCTGTGATTAATCACTATGCTTTGATTATGCTCAATTTGTAACAATGAAAATGCATCCTGCATATCAGGTATTTGCATTATGATTCACAACATTAGCAAAATTACAGTTATGAAATAGCAATGAAAATAATTTTATGGTTGTGAGTCACCACAACATGAGGAACTATATCAAAGTGGCCATTAGGAAGGTGTAAGACATGAAAACAAAAATAATTTATCAAGGGATCAAGAGCATGGGGGTGAAGAAAGAGAAAAGAGAGAAGCTGATATCAAGAGTTTAACAGAAAGTAAATGTCCAGAAAAGGATGATGGTAACATATGTACAAAGAGTCTGATACAATTTATGTGTGGATTGCTGTAAGAGTTGCAAGAACCCCCAATAAAAATATCTTTTAATTTAAAAAGAAAAAAGGACTGGTGAGCATTATTAAAGGCAATTTAAAAGATTTTATCATGAAGGAAAATTTACCCAGCAGACCCTCTAGGTCTGAGTTTTTTTGTGACATAAAAAGATGATCAGACACACATATACACATATACACATACCACACACACACACATACACAACACAGAGAGAGAGAGAGAAGAAACTGGAATGTTTGGAATGTGCTGGAATACCACACTGACTGTGGACATCATCTGTGGTACCCCTCAGACAGAGGCCTTCAGTTCATTGTCATCAGGATCATTCCATTGATCAGGGCTGGAGTTGGACTTGGCTAAGCAATACCTTGCAGAAAGTGAAAATTACTAGTACCTCAAATCCACTTCCATGGAGTTGATGCCAACGCATTGTGGCCCAACAGGAGAGGGTAGAACTGCCCCTGTGAGGTTCCGAGACGGTACCTGGTTATGGAGGTGGAAAGCCCCGCGCAAAGGTGTATCTTTGTTCCCCTAGTGGTTTCAAACTACCCGCCTTGGGAATCACAGGCCAGCAAGTAACCATGATGCCACCAAGGTTCCTGAGCACTGCAAACCCGGTCATAAAATTACACTCCATTCATAGAGAAAGAGCCCTGATGACCAAATGGTTAAGCACTAGGCTGTGAACCCAAAGGCCAGCAGTTGAGACCCACAGGCAGCTCAAGAGGAGATGCCCACCCTTCCTATGGTGACCCACTCTGTAAAGATGATAGTGTTGGGATTTTTACTCTGAGCTGTACAGTCCAGATCGACTTGAAGGTGCCCACAGGTCAGAGATGTGAATGAGATCATTTTTCTTTACTCATTAAATTGGTCCCCGCCAAGACACCAAAGTATCAGGAAGAGGAGGGGAGGGAGGGGGTGCAGCTGGGGGGAGCAACAGTGGCAATAGTTCAAAGTCTGGGCTGTTCAGTGCTGTAATTTACCAAGCAATATCTTGAGGGTATCACATGCATGTTGTCATGTAACACTCCCAGTGACAATAGCCTTACGAACCAGGAACTGTCACCAACCCTTACCAGCAATCCTCAAAGCCAAGAGGCTCTGCACATTGACAGGATTTTCAGTTGTCATCGTACCTCAAGGGCCGGCAAAGCCTGGGTGCTGGGATGATTTGGACAAACCCTGACTTGGGCTGTGCAGACTCTGGGTTTGACCCACCCAGTGGGCTTTCCACAGCCTGTGTTGCTGAAATGTATTGGAATATGGGTGAGTGTGGGGTGATGACCCGGGTCCTGAGAGGAAGCCTGTGTCAGGGAGCTTTCTGGGGGTCACAGCACCTTTCAGAACCTGGAAGCTTCTGAACTCAGAAGCACATCCAAGGTTTCAGAAAAGGGTTTGAGAGCCTTTCCGCAGCTGAGGACACACAGTCTCGGGAACTGACCGTGCGTCACACAGAACGTGAGTGAGCAGGAGAGATGAGATTCGGCACCCAGAACCCAGATGGTGGTTAGCTGTCACTGAGTCACCTGCTAGCCTTCCAGAGACTACAATGCATATGATTAAAAGTCTACCCCCCCCCCCCACATTTCAATCAGACGCTGTACTGACCGAGCTCAATCGTGTCTTGGGTCTGCTTAAGTTGAAGTACGATTTCACTGTTCTTAGGTTGACACACGCCATTCCCCACTCACCTTTTTCCTGGTCTCTTTCTGGCTGCTCATTTCTCGAATCCTCTCCAGAATGGTGGCCTCGGTGGGCCCCGCGGTGCCCCAGCTGCCCTTCAGGAGAGTTACAATCTGCTCGCAGAAGGAGGCATGCCGGCTCTGGGAGGCCGCAGCCTTGTCCAGACTGGCCTTCAAACTCTTCTCCAGTTCATAAGATGTCTTCTTCAGGTGACTCAGCTCCTGCTTCAAGGCATCCCAGACCCTCTGGCCAGCAAGCAGCCTTTCTTGGAAGATCTTAACTTCCTTTTCGAGAGCTTCTTTTGCCTCAACCGCCCTGAGCAAGTCCTACCACAAGGAGAGAATTGAAGACAACGATATTATCAGCCAAGACGGAAGCCCCTGCATGTGCCACAGCAACTCGTCAACCTTGTTTCCTCATGACTTCCCATGGAAGGGTGGGGTCCTGATGCCATTGCCAACCCCAAGGTTCCGATCGTCTATCATAGTTCTAAAGAATAGAGTAAGTAGGAACACAAGAAAACAATGACCACTCAAGGGATCGTTATCTCCTTGCTGTTGACCATAATCTAGAATGGTCCCACGGAAGCAAGACTAGCGAGACTTCATCTGACACACTCTGGACTTGTTGTCAGGAGAGACCAGTCCCAGGGGAAGGACATCATGCTTGGTCAAGTAGAAGGGCAGCAAAAAGGAGGACGTCCCTCGGTGTGATGGGTGGACACAGCGGTTGCACGGGAGGCTCAAGCACAGACAGGAAGAACTGTGAGCATGGCACAGGAGCAGGCAGTGTGTCGTTCTGCTGGGGACTGGGTGGCTGTGGGTAAGAACGGACTTGACGGCACCTCGCGATAAGAACAAGAAGGATGGTCCCAAGAGTCACCAAAGAGACATCGTCAACGTCCGTTAAAAGGGCAAATGTCTAGAGAGTCAGGTTTCTTAGGGGTTACAAGCAGCTGGAGGAAGGGAGCGGGACAAGGTTCACGGTGGTGGACATTTCACAATGCGTCAGAGGAGGGTTGTACAACCACAATCACTGCCGCCGATGAGATGAATACTCGTAAAAAGATGTAGGATAGACAGAGTCACAACAATGAACCCCAGCCCCCAGCCCCACCCAAAAATAAATAAATAAAAAGAGCAGCTGCTCAGACTGTTTAAGTACAAGCTAACACCTCGTGGGGTTTGACTCCTCAGCTTGGAAGTTTAAAATCATGGTTTCATGGGATATCCCAGTTAATGGGCTTCAAAATATATCTGATGTCTCTCTTTTTAATAACACTTTACTGGGGGCTCAGAGAACTCATCACAATCCATGCATACATCGATTGTATGTTGGGCACTTTTGTACATCATTCGCAAAACACTTGCTTTCTACTTAGGCCCTTGGTATCAGCGCCTCATTTTTCCCCTCCCTCCCTGCTCTGCTCTCCCTCATGAACCCTTGATAGTTTGTAAATTATTATTGTCATATCTTACACTGTCCTATGTCTCCTTTTACCCACTTCCCTGTTGTCCATCCTCCAGGGAAGGGTTATATATAGATCTTTATCATTGGTTATCATTGGTTCCCCCTTTCTACCCCACATTCCCTCCACCCTCCCAATATCATCACTCTTCTACCTCCTCGTTCCCATCCACCGCACAATGAGCATCCTCTATGAACCTGAAACCACAGGGGAAGACCGGCAATGAGAGGCTGTAAGCGTATAGGGAGTGTGTCACAGGAAACTGTTGGCTGAAACACTGGTTTCTACCTTTTCTGGAAGATAAAGGCTATCTTTGCACCCCCTGTGGCATGTAAGAACATCAGAAAAGGTCACAAAGCAGCCAGGTAGTTCAAGAACGTCTGCCCTTTGCCAGAGTTAAAGTTACCAAATGAATGGCGGGGCCTGTGGCGTGAACTGTCCTATTTCCAAGGTCCAGAACCAGCTTCCCTTCCCCTTCTCCTGAAAGTGCTCTCTCCATGGCGGCTGCTAATGAAGAGATGGCTCTGCAAGTCAAGTCCAGGAGGCATGATCACACACCGGCTATTTCGACTGTGTGCCGATTCCATCTAGGTGATACAACAGCTGCTCGATCATAGTAACGGGTCTCCACCTGGCTGATAATAAATAGGGGCAGCACTCGACTCCAAACGACCCCCAATGCATGGTTAGACAAATGAGGTCATCCATGAGATGGTGCCGGGATAAAAATCCATCCTGAATTCTCACCCCATAAAGAATAGCATCTGTGAACGTTTAGCTCGAGAGAGGGGGAGGTTTGTTAGTTGAGCACTTGAAGATGCAGCGAAATGCATTCACTGCTGTCACGTCCCATGGAAGTGGACTAATTAATGGGCTGTGGGGTATGCTGGGAAACGTAAGAACAAATGCAAATATTCCAGCTGGGAGGCATGTTTTCCAAAGACCAACAGTTGTTTGTCTTAGGTAAAAGGGCCAAAATGATCCTCTCACAAGTCCAAAGTATTGTTGGTGGTGGTTTGTTTTGCTTGTTTGTTGTCTGTCTGGTTGTTTTTCAACTTTTTAGTGTGATGCAAGTGTCAGCCTACAAAGTAAATTCGTTTCCTGGTCAACAGGTCCTCCACATTTTGATTGGTGGCATTGGGGACTGCAGTCCCCATGAGGTAACAGCCTCATCTATCCCAACACCTCTTTCCATTCTCCACTTCTGCCATATTCCTTCCCACCTGCTGGGTGCTTTCTCTGGGCACAGGCAGCCCTGCTGACCCAGAAGACTAGGCTATCTTCAGACGGACTTACCTCCCTGGCCTGCCTCCTACCTGGTATGCCCCATGGGTCTGCTTACTGTCTGGCTGAAAGCAGGGTCACCGAGGGGAATTCAGACTTGATATTGTCTTAGAACCACAGGAAAAGCACTTTGCTTTCTTCTTCTTGTAACCTAAGAGCAAGGTGCCTGGGTGGGATCCTAGGTTACATGTTGGGCTGTCAACTTCCAGGTCGGCTCTCTAAGAGAGAGCTCAAGCTGTGTGGGCTCCCAGAAGGCTGACAGCCTCGGAAACCCAGAGAGGCCACTTTCCTCTATTCCATACAGCCAGTGAAAGTTGGAATTGATGATGATGATGATGATGATGATGATTTTGTTTTGAGGCTGTTGGATTCTTTGTTTGCTTGCTTGTTTGTTTTTGAAGCACAATGACATCTTAGGAAGTCAGTTGTTCATCATAGAATCCCAGTGACTCAGGTAGCTGAGTCTTTTTTTAATTTTTTTTCCAGGACATTTTATAGCCCAGGGAATGATCAGCTGGGTTTCATGTGAAGTGGAGGCTTGAAAGCCAGTGAGGAGGCCTTGGGGATGGGTCACTTGCCCTGAAATGCTCTGGGGAGGAGTTTCAGCACTCTGCTGATAGGCTAGGGACAGATGCTCTCAGGCTGCAGATGTAATTACCTGCCGAGTCCTCGGGAAGCAAGTACTGCCCTGGAGTCTGGTCGCGTAGCGACCTCAAGGCTATGCTGAAGAGTCCACTGTCTAAAGCAATGTGACATGAGTATCAATGGCCAGGATCTGGGGCTTGCTGTCAGGCCACACTGACACACAGAACAAGAAGCGCTGCAAAACCCAGCCGTGACCTCCACCAACCCTGACGCGACATTTGCTAGCTGGGACAGCCCCTCCCTGCAGTGACTGGGACTGCATTATAAAACACAGCCACAGAAGTAAAAAATAATAATAATAATAAAGATATATTTTCATGCATATCCACTAAAGCAACAAATTAATTGATGCCTAAACAAAAATATATATATATATATATATAGATAGATAGATACTATAATTAATGGGATCCCATGTCATTTCCCAATTAACTTCGGCATTCATTATCCAAATCTTTCAAGGATGTGTGGGTCTAAAACACACGTGAATTTTTTTACAGGCCTCCTATTGTTAAGAGGCCTGGTTGCATAGTGGCTATGTTGGCTCCTCACCACAGGGTCACCAGTTTGGAACCACTAGCTGCTCTTTGGGAGAAAGACGAGGCTTTCTGTTGATATCAACAGCTACAGTCTCAGGATCCTTCAAGGGCAGTTCTAAATCTACTTGAAAGTCAGTGAATTTGGGTTTGAGGAGCTATTATTATTAGGTGTAGAGAATAAAGACATCTGTTTATGCTTGTGATCAAAATGCCAGTCAAAAGCATACCCACTAATTCTACCCAGGGTTGATAACCACTGGCTTAAGCTTAATTCATTTAGTAAAATGAGGAACCAGTTGGTTGCCCCTACCCACTGTGGTTAACAAATAAGTTCCAAAGCTTCCCCAAATAGGCACCCACAGTGAGTCTCACAGACTTGTGGGCTAGGGTGGCCGGGAGCCAGAAGCTACCTGGCAGCATCGGGCAGGGTTTGGTGCGAGTTATGCCCTGAGAGGTCAAACTGATGGGGTTTGCGACTGATGGAGGACCAAAGGTGAATTGTGAAAACACTGCATTTGCTTAAGAGTCACAAGTAAGTACCTCAGGCTTGCTGGGATTGCTTTTAAAATCTCTCTTCTGTTCCCAGAAAACGCCAGGGAAGGAGATTCTCCCCCATTAAGTGTCTTAAAAGCAAAACACAGAGACGGCTCAATGCACATTATCCTCTAGCCACCAAACAGCCCAGATGGGATAGATTAAGGCACACAAGGCAAGCCCCATGTCACCACACAATGGCAAACAATGATGCAAGTGATGCTTGTGCAAAACGTGCCGTAGGGATTTTTAGGCTGGGGATTTTTTTTAAATAATTTTATTGGGGCCTCTTACAGCTCTTATAACATTCAATACATCATTTGTATTAAGCATATTTGTACACATGTTGCCACATTCATTTCCAAACATTTTCCACTTGAGCCCTTGGTATAAGCTCCTCTTCCCTCCTCCCTTTTTTATGAATCATTTTATCAGGGACTCACACACCTCCCCTCACGATCCATACATACATCAATTGTATGCAGGCCACGTTTGCACACTTGTTGCCACCATCACTCTCAAAACATCCTCCCTCCACTCAGGCCCCCAAGACCAGCTCCCCATGTTTCCCTTCCCCCCCCTTCTCCCCATGAACCCTTAATAATTCACAATTGCTATTACTTTTTCCTATCGTACACTGTCCAATGTGTCTCTTCTTTCACTTCCCTGTTGGCCATGCCCCAGAGAGGAGGTGATCTGTAGATCCCTGAAATTGGTTCCCCCTTTCTACTCCACCATCACCACTCACACCACTAGTCCTGAAGGATCATCTATCTTAAATTCCCCATGTTTCCCACTCCAGTGTGCATGCCCTGGTCTAGCTGGATTTGTCTGGTAGAATTGGGAGCATGATAGCGGGTGGGAGGAAGCATAGGCAGGGGATTTTGACTCAGAACCTCCTGCCCGACACAATCACTGAGCAATTCAAAAGCTCTGACTGTCACAATAGCTCTCTGCTCATCTTCCACATTGGTTGTTTCAAAAAACAAAAGCTCACGAGTTATTGAATTTTTCCCCCCGCTTTCTTCATTCTGCTTACATTTCTAGAAATGTACCTTTATGTGGCTTTTGTTGTTAGAGGTCGCTGAGTCAGCTCTGGCCCATAGCTACCCAGTACCCAATAGGATGAAACCCTGCACAGTCCAGCACCGCCCTTCCCGTGGTTCCTAGGCTGAGCCCATTGTTGCTACCAGAGCGTTATCTCATCTCGCCAAGGACCTGCCTTCTCACGGTTCCTCCACGTCACCAAACACAATGTCCTTCTCTAGAGACTGGTCTCACTATCCTGGCCTCTCAGGGGCAGAGTGGCCCCACTTCTTCCAAGACAGACCACTTTATCTTTTCAGGAGTCTGAGGTCCTTTCTTCCCCGGGTACTTTGAGTATTCTTCTCCCGCAACACAATTCAAGTGCATCAAAAACAACATCCTAGATGAATCCCGTCTCATGAACATAACAAATAAAACCCATTTCCAAATGAGATTAAAATCCATAAAAGAAAAACTGATTCCCCACATGGAATTCAGGACAGATAAACCCGTCAGGAATAGTCATGAGAGTAGCGATATCAGAGGGTAAAGGGAAGGTGGGGGGTAAAGGGGGAAACCAACAATGATGATTGATCTATAACCCACCCACCCCCAGGGGGGACAAACAACAGACGCATTTGTGAAGAGAGACAGGGATGGTGTCAGATAATAATCATTTATCAGGGGTCCATGAGGGGCAAGAGTCATGGAGGGAGGGAAAACAAAGACGGGCTGATACCAAGGGCTCCAGCAGAAAGAAAATGGTTTTTGTTTTGTTTTGTTTTGTTCGGGCATCACTGCTCTCCGGTGGTGGGAGTAGGAGGCCCAGCCCCACTGCTGGAATTGAACCTCCGTCCCAGTGGGCCGCAGTCCCGCGCACAACCACTACACCCCTGGGGCTCAGCCCGAAAGAAAATGTTTTGAAAACAATAATGGCAATGTATGTACAAATGTTTGACAAAACTGATGTGTGGGTTACTATAAGAGCTGTAAGTGCCCCCAATAAAATGATTTACAAATAAAATCTATAAGTACTGTTCCTGTATTTTCAACTCATAGATACCCTCTAGGACAGAGGACCACTGCCCCTTTGGGTTTCTGAGGCTCTGAAGTCTCCCACCATGGTAGACAGACTCATCTTCCCCAGAGAGGCTGGCTGGCGACCTTGGAGTAGCAGCTCGGGTCGTAGCCCATGACACCACCAGGGCTCTGCCATGGCCCATTATAACCAGGAATAACAATACATATTTGGAGGGAATATCAGTCAATGTGCCTCACACACGTCGCCAATAAGTGGCTTGGGTTTTTATTGGTGAAATGTTCATACAGGAAATTAAATGGAGCCGTGAAGAAAATCAGAATGGTCTCATTGGTAGAAGCAGCAGGTAGCCTTCAGCAAGGACTCTGGACCTCACTGGTAAAATCCATTTCCTACCTCAGAAGCAGAGCTTCAGAAAGCCTCTGGCCACGCTCCCTGGAGCTGTGCATACCTGGCCATGTTTCTCTGCAGTAAATCCTTGGAGTCATAATTCAATGAATGAGCCCTTTATGAAAGACTTCACCCATTCATTGGTGGCCCCCTTTTATTAGTGCCATTTTAAGTATTTTGGCAAAAACTCCAACCCAAGGCAAAATGTGTTTGCCTTGCTCTAAACAACACTGAATTGGTCCTCTACAAGGGAAGACACTTACATAAGAAAAGGAATAACTATGGAGTTTCGATGTGAGCAAACACCGCACATTTTCTTCACTCTTATGCTGCTATGAACACCCTGTAGAGCAGCAGTTCTCAACCTGTGGGTCACAACCCCTTTGGGGGTCAAACGACCCTTTCATAGGGGATACCCAGTTCATTACAGTAGCAAAATTACAGTGATAAGATAGCAACGAAAATAATTTTATGGTTGGAGGGTGACCACAACATGAGGAACTATATTAAAGGGTTGCAGCATTAGGAAAGTTGAGAACCACTGCTCTAGAGAAACACTTTTATAGAGAAACAGAATATGTTTTCCTTTTTTTCTTTCAAAACCACTTTATTGGGAGTTAATCCAGCTATCACATCTGTCCACATCAAGCAGTACTGTACTACAGCTACCACAGGAATCTCAAAAATTCTTTTCCTTCCTGCACTCCTTGACAGAGCCACCCCTCCCTCCCTGCACCCCACACCACCACCACACAACCCACCCCACCCCGACCCCCAGAAATACTTATTCTCCTTGCTGTCCCTATAGATTCATCAATCCTGGGCTTCATAGCCTGAAAAACATATCACAAAAATTCAAGAGGAGGACCCCCAGCGGCAGAACACATCTGAGACACACCCCAAGACAAACAAGCAAAAAGATCCCGGAAAATGTTGAAAACCAGATTGTTCGTTTGCTAGTCTTAGGAAGTGCCAAGTTCATCCCAAGTCATGGAAGGTCTACATGCACGTCATACACTTCCTGGTCCCTCCGCTCAGTCATGGCTGTGCCGAGGCCCCTTGGGACACTCACTGTGTCACTCCATCTCATTGAGGAGTTCCCTTCACTGACATTTGGTTTTAACAAGGATGATGTCCTCCAGTTGATGGGCCCTCTGGACAACATGTCCAATTACGTGACACGAGGGCTCACCATCCTTGTTTCTGAGGGGCCTTCTAGCTGCGCTTCTTCTGAAACGGACATGTTAGTGCTTCTGGCTGTCCACAGTACTTACAAAGTGCCTTGCAAACACATGTTCAAATGCCACAGATGCTTCTTCAGTCTTCCTGACTCATTGCCCGGCTTTCAAATGCATGTGAGGCCACTGAAAATACCCTGTTGTGGTTGACCAGAGAAAGCAATCCAGAGGCACTCCCCTGTAGAGGAAAGAGTTTTCTATCAAAGAATAATTGTATATTAGGAAAGCATCTCAGCCCAGTCCAGATCAAGTCCATGAGTCTAATGTTAGTCCATACATCCCATATCAGTCCATAAATTCCTTTTCATATTCACATAGCACATGCAATGACCTGGAAGATCACAGGCCAGTGGTTGCAAAGTCTCGTGGATCCAGTGGCAGTGGAAGCATCTCCAGGGCTCTGGCAGGTCTTAGGGTGACTCCATGTGACTTGTCAATAGGAAGGCAAGAGAGAGACAACCCTCAAGGAGACATCACCATGCTGGAAGCTGATTAACAGGCTGGTTCCCATCTCTACACTTATTCATCAAGTTGATGTGAAATTATGTAACTAGCACACCTGTATTGGGTCAGGTGTGCTTTAGTCTTCAAGGTGCCCTCTTTGCTCTTAAGCACTTTGAAAAGGTAATGTGGAGAAGATTTGTCTATCATGGTAAGTCGGTTGATTCCTTGACTCCTTCTTCCACACCGTTGGTTATGAATCCAAATGAAACGAAACCCTTGACAACTTCGGTACTTTCTGTTTGTCCTACTTCTACTTATTGGTCCATTTGTGATGACTTTTGTTTTCTTTATGGTGAGGTGTGGTGCATCCTTTCAGCCAGCCAAACTGTCTCGTCAACATAGGCTTATAGTTAAAGAGCCTTCCCCCAATCCTGCTGTCACGTGCTTCTCCAAAAAGTCCAGCACCTTGGATTACTTACGCAGCGTACAGTTGAGTAAATATAAGGAAAGCGTATAACCCCAATGTGCACCTTTCCTGATTTTAACCCAGGCACTCTTCCCTCGTCCTGTTTGTGTGACTGCCTCTTACTTTATGGACAAGCTCCACACGAAAACAATTGTTCACTTTATCCAGCATTTGCTATGACCCACACATCTGACGCAGTGTTCCTCCACCTTCCTAATGCCTTGACCCTTTTTGTTGCAACTTCATAATTGTGATTTTGCTACTGCTATGAATTGGGCGATCAGGTGAAAGGGTCGTTTGACCCCCATGGGGGTCAAGACTCATAGATTGAGAACCGCTGACCTAATGCCTTTGCATAGATTATACAACACAGATAAACCTTTCTCTGGTGTTTTCTGTCTTCAGCCAAGATCCATCTGACATGAACAATAAAATCCTCCATCCCGTATCCTCTTCTGAATCCAACTCGACTCTCTGAGAGTCCCCTGTTGATGTACTGCTGTAACTTTTTAAAATTATATTCAGCAAACTTTACAATTGTGTGGTATCCATGATCTTGCTCAAAATTTTCCACATTCTGATGGATCACCTTTCTTTGGAAGAGACACAAAAGTGAATTTCTTTCAGTCAGCTGGCCGGGGGGCTGTCTTCCCATTTTCTTAGCACAGACAATTGAGTCCTTCCAGAATTGCCTCTATTTGTTGAAATATCTCCATTGGTATCTGTCAAAGCCTGGAGTTTTGCAGCGTTTTCACTAATGCAGTCAGTGCAATGGAAACTTTTTTCTTTCAACACCATCGTTTCTTGATCATATGTTGCCTCCTCTAATGGTTGGATGTCAACCAACTCTTTTGGGTACCATGACTGTGCCTATAACTAAAAATGTCTGAAAGAAATGATACCCCAAGAGCAATGAGCCCAAAGCTTGCTTTCTAAGGACCATTCCTAGTAAGAGGAAATGGGACGGGATGTGCTTGAAGAATTGGATGGCTTCAGTTCTGTGGCCTGAAAATTGCAAGAGAACCTGAGTGATCTTCTGCCCAAAAAGCAAAAGAACAATAAAAGATTAAGGGAATCTTTTTGAAAGGTCACAAGGACCACCTTGAAGGGATTTCTGCTAGCCAAGAGTGGAAGATTGCAAACATCCCAAAAGAATAATTCATTGTAACAAAGTAAATAAATAAAACTGCTTGTGCTTCATTCATGCCACAAAACATTCTGGCAGCCTTTCAACACGATGAGGCTCATATACGTGGAACCATAGGAAAAAGATCAAACTGTAAGAAACACTTGCAGAATGCACCCATTTTTCTAGATGACAATGTGTCCATCTGCACCCCACAAGGCTGAGAGACAAGGCACCAGATGTTACAGTGACTGCTTCTGAGGGATGGGGCGATGGTCAAGGAGAGTGGAGGCTTCCAGGATCTCTGCCATCCACAAATATGTTATTGGATTGGCTTGGAAATCAGCAAAAAAAATCAACAAAGAGTTTGTGGATTTTTAAACACACACACACACACACAAAATCTTGTGCCAATACAATTGAAAAAAGAAGGTAAAATTAGAAAGAGAATATTCTTTACAGAAAAACACTAAGTAATAAATAGAAGGAATGACTGTTTAAAATCAAAGACTATTAGCAGTTCATCAACCCTGATATAATAGTTATGGCACTTTGGTGGCTCAGTGGTTAAGCACTCAGCTGTTAATCAATGTACATCTTTTCCAGACAAGCATTAATGGATGTTAGCACCACACGGTAAATATGTTGCCTGGGATCTCTTTATCATACTGAAAGGCAAGGATGGTAGTTTGACGACTAAAGTGCACCTGATCCAACCCACAGAATTTTCAAGCACCTCATATGCATGTGAAAGTTGGATATTAAATAAGGAAGCCCGAAGAATTGTGGTGTTGGTGACTGCTAACAGGACAAACAAATCTGTCTTGGAAGCAGTAGAACCAGGGTGCTCCTTGGAGGTCAGGAGGGCAAGACTGTGTCTCAAGGACTTTGGACATGTTGTCAGGAGAGACCAGTCCCTGGAGAAGGACATCCTGCTGAGCAAAGTAGAGAGACAGCCAAAGAGAAGTAGGTTCTCAAGAAGATGGATGGACGCAGTGGCTGCGACCGCACAGGAACAAGAGTGAGGATGGCGCAGGATGGGGAGGTGTTTGTTGTGGTTGTGGTTGTCGTCGTCGTGTGTAGAATGGCTACGAGTCAGAACTGCCTCAATGACATGTAACCACCACAACAAATACAGGGTCACGACAAGTCGGAATGGACTCACGGTAAACAACAGCGTCTGGAACCCCCTGCTTGTCCTTGATAGCGTCACCAACATCATCAACTCCTACCCAAGCGACTCATTTCAGTTCAGCTTCTCCCCTGAACTCAGAGCTCCTTCACCCGAGTGGCTTCCATGGACAGGGCCCTGGCGTGTGAGCCCAGTATTTGATTTCACCAAAATCTTACCAAGTTCAAGGAGCCAGTCGTTGCACGAGTGAAGTAAGTTGCAAAGGTGACGTGGATTTAGTGTCTGACACTAGAAGAGCCCTGGTGGCATAGTAGTTATGTCTTGGGCTATAATCCACAAGATGAGCACTTCAAAACCACGAGCTGCTCTACTGGAGGAAGATAGGGCTTTCCACTCCAGTAATGAGTTCATAGTCTCAGAATGAATTCACAGTCTCAGAAACTCACAGGGGCAGTTCTATTCTGTCATACAGGCTCACAATGAGTCAGCATTGACTCAATGGCAGTGAGTTGGGTTTGGTTTGGGTCTGACACTAATGCTTGACCCTTTCCACAAAGCTACCATGTCGGGGGGGGGGGGGGGGGGGGAGTCGCTGGTAAGAAGAAGGCTATCATGTCTGGACTTAGAGGAAACCTAGGGCTTCAGATGAGCACTGTCCTGCTCCAACCTCACGTCTCATTTCAGTTTGGCAGCCAAGTCAAAGTAGACATGAGAGACCCAAAGGAGGTCTCATCAGAGATGGACTCTTCTTCCACCGCCCCCCCCACCAGGTCCACCCACTCCACTTCCTGTTGGGACACCACTGGTCCTTCACTTCTCCTGGAACTTCAGTGTTTTCCTCAACCTGCATTGTACCTTCTTTGGGTTGATGGATACATGAGTATCTGCAATCCAGAAAAAATCAATTCATGGCAACCTTTCACACAGCAGGAAGAAACACTATCTAGGTCTCCATCGTCCTTCCAATCACCAACATGTTTGAGTCCATCACTGTGCTACTGGGTCCACAAGCCTCAGCCAGGGTTGACCTCACCCTTTACCCAGCTCTTCTCTCTCCACTAGCTCATTCATGTTTGGGAGACTTGATCATTACCATGAATCTCAGAATGCATTCTTCCATCACAACGTCTTTCTTTTTTTTTTTTTCATTTTATTAGGGGCTCATACAACTCATCACAATCCAAACACTCATCCATTGTGTCAAGCACATTGTAAATTTGTCCCCATCATCATTCTCAAAACATTTTTTTTCTACTTGAGTCTTTGGTATCAGCTCCTCATTTTCCCTCCCTCCTCACCACCCACCCCTCACGAACCCTTGATGACATAAATTAATATTATTTTGTCATAGCTTACATTGTCTGACATCTCCCTATTGCATGGCCAATGAGTATTTAAAAGTATTTAACAGCATCCTGCTGTTTAAACAGGTTCTTGCTAACTTGGAAAGATCAAACAGTCCATCACACAAATAAAAGCCTAAAATTAAAGATCACTTCCCTTTGGCAAAACCCCTCAAAATTACAAGGTCCATGTTCTTTGACATAGCTAGCCTTCTTCTAGGATTTGGCTTCTTGATATGTGAGAAATAATATGTGAGAAACAAGAGAAGATTACTCCTAGCAATCTGGTTTATAACAGAGCATAAGGGATTCTACTATTGGTGTCAAAGGAAGATGTAGAGAAAATGAACAGTTAGTTATTTGTTAAAAATCATTTCAAAAAGTATAGATATACATCTCAATCCTGACTTGTTTCCACCCCCTGTCACAGTAGAACTGGGCTCTGTAAGATTTTCAATAGCTGTGCTTTTGGAAATAGATCACCATTCTGAATAGCAATCAGTATAAGTTATCTTATTACCATTAGAAAGAAGAAATATCAAAGAATATCTCAGTAAATGGGAGAACTTCCATTCAATGAAACTCAGTGTCTGTGCATTATAAAAGACACTGCTAGCAATACTGTAGCAGAATCACTAAAAAAAAAAAAGAGAGAGACCCTCAGTCAGATGAATTGATAAAGTGACTGCAGCAGGGGACTCAGACAACATTGGGTGGATGGCACAGTTCCGGAAAGTGTTTTGTTCTGTTGTGGATAGGGTCACTATGAGTCAGACTGACTTGCTTTTAACAATAACATTTATATTTTTTAATAAATCCTTTTATTGGGGACTCTTACAGCTCTTACAACATCAATCATACCAAGGACATTAGTACATATGTTGCCATCATCATTTTTAAAACATGTTCTTCCTACTTGAGCCCTTGGTAAGAGTTCCTCAATTAGCCCTCCCTCCCCACTCTCCCACGCTTGTGGAGCCTTCATAAATTATAAATCAATATTGTTTCATATCTTACACCATCCACTGTGTTCCTTCACCCACATTTCTGTTGCTCATCCCGTGGGGGGGTGGGGGTGGGTAATGTAGATCATTACAATCAGTTCTCTCTTCTTCCCCCTTCTCTCCCCACCTTTCCCCTATCCTCGTGGAATTGCTACTCACATTACTGCTCTTGAGGGGTTTGTCTGTCCTGGATTGCGTGTGCTGAGAGCAATTATCTGTACCAGTGTACATGTTCTGGTCTAACCAGATGCATAAGGTAGAACGGGGGTCATAATAGTGGAGGGGAGGGTGCATTAAGGAACTAGAGGAATGTTGTGTGTTTCATCAATGATATTTTGCACCCTGGCTGACTCGTCCCTACCTTGTGACCCTTCTGTGAGGGGATGTCCAATTGTCTACAGATGGGTTTTGGGTCCACTCCAAGCCCCCTCATCTGCATTGATACATTTGGGGGGGGGTGTCTTCTGTGGCCCGGCACCTCATCCCATTGACTCCTTGTGATCGATCACACAGGCTGGTGTGCTTTGTCCTGCTGGTCTTTGTTGCTTCCCTGCTAGAGGGCCACTCATTTAACTTCAAACCTTTAACACCTCAGACACTGTATCTTTTGATAGGCAGGCACCATCAGCTTTCTCCACCACATTTGTTTATGCATCCATTTTGTCTTCAGCAATCATGTCACGAAAGTGAGCATCACAGATTGCCAGGTTATTAGAACAAAGTGTTCTTGAGTTGAGAGAGGACTTAAAGTACAGGCCCAATGTCCATCTGCTACCTTAATACTTAACATATAAGTATATGTAGTTAGACCTAAATCCCTATTGTTATATCTGAATATATTTAAATATATTCATGTCTATCTTTAAAATCTCTATAAATGTTTTTTGCCTCCTAGTTCTTTCCTCTATTTCCTTTTACTTTCCACTTGTCCCACCACCATGGTTGACCTTCATTCGGCTCCCTGTACTTTCCTTTGACTATATTGCACTCGGTTAAATTCCCACCCGCTCTTGTTATTCTCTTGTCCCTGGGTTTGTTGGCTCCTCCCAACCCCTTTCCCTCCCAACCTCCTCTCCCATGGCCTCCCTAATCCATGTTTTCTCCTTGGGAATGTAAACAATCCTGCCTATCTTATATAGATAGACATGAAAGGGGGGGGCTATAAATAGTCCCAGCTCTGTCTGCTGACCCTTATGAATGTTATCTGATTCGGTCTGATGAAGTACCAGTCAGGCCTTTCATCTGAGATATGTCTGGGAGGATTTGAACCCCCAGACTTCCAGTTATCAACAAGAAATTTCCCCCGATGTACCACTCAGGGCCTCCTCTAGGTGGCTGTGTGTAGAATGGTTCTAGCAAGGTATACAGGCAGTCCCTGGTTGTAGACATGTGACTTACTGACAACTCCTACAGCATAGTGGGGTAGGCACTGGGTTCATTGCAAGGTTCGTGGTTCAAAACTCCCAACCCCATGGGAGAAGAATGAAGATTTCCTACTCCCCTAGAGTGCTGCAGCCTCTGAAACTGACAGTGGGCATTCTACTCTGTGGTATAGGGTTGCTAGTCAAAATCTACTCAAAGACACACAGGGTTACTTAGGGGTTTGTTTTCAGTTTTGTTTTGTTTTGTGTATGAGGCAATTGAATCAAACTCCATGCTCCCACTCCCAACTGTAACTCTTTACGGGAGTAGAAAATGTGATCTTTCTCCAAAGGTACAGTTAGTGGTTTTGAACTGCTGGGCTTGTAGTTAGTAGCCTGATGTATAACCACTACATGACCAGGTCTCAACCCCTACTTGCAACAAATGCTTCATCACAATTGCGTTCACTTGTTGCATGTGTAGCTTTTAAGTTATTGAAAAGGCTTGGAGTTTTTAATCCAGTAAAGGTATCTAGAAACTCCTGTATACTACTGTTTCAACTGACGGGCACATTCTTAAAGCCCCAGGGAGGAGCAGATCAGACTTGTAACCTGGGAAGTGCCTGCAGCCAAAAGCCAAGGTTAGCAGAAGCAGCTTCTGAGCACAATGGGGTGTCTAGGGACATGGAGCAGGAGAAAAACTTTGAACCGTACACCTCTGTGTACATGTTGGATCTTGTATCTTGCAACTGGGTTGTCTGTTTGTTCAAAAATGTACAATTTAAACTTCAAAAGAGCCTTCTAATTCAATTACAATATGACATTCTCTACAAATCCTTACACTTAAATACCCAGTTTTTCCTCTTTTTGTTGTTGCTATTTTTAGCTGGAGTGGGGTGAGGGGAATGAAAATAATGACTAGCCTGTTGAAGTCAGGGAGTGGTACTTGGCCCCCAGTACCTGCTGAGAGCATGTGGGGAGAAACTGTGGCCATTCATCCTACACCCATTTTCCAATTTCCGCAGAAGCACAGACACACAGACTCACACACACAACCACAGACGGTACCTGGCTCTGTCTGTCTTTCTCCTTCAGACAGGAGGCAGCTTTCTCCTGCTGCCTGTTGACTTCCTCAGCCAGCCTCATGATCGTCTCCCGGCTGGCCTTTGCGTCCACCTCATGGGTGTGTATGGTCTCTTCAAGGGTCGCCATCTGCCCCTTGGCATGTGCATTTTCCTTGCACAGCTCCTGAAGCTGCAGAGAAAGCCGGAACAGCGGTCTGATAACAATGATCCATATCATGTCTTTTTCCCTCAGCGACTGTCCCTCTCTCCCGTGAGCCTATTAAAATCATTCTTAACAGCTTGCTTGCCCGTAGGATAAGGTGACCAGACGTCCCACTTTTTAACAATTTCACAACATCCCGTGGCATTTTAAAATTAAAATATAGGGCTGAGCCCCGGTGGCGTAGTGGTTGTGTGCAGGACTGCAGCCCACTAGAATGGAGGTTCAATTCCAGCAGTGGCTCCACAGGAGCAAAGGCTGGGCCTCCTACTCCCACCACCAGAGGGCAGGAATGCCCCCCAAAATTAAAATATATTACAATAGGATTTTTGCATTCTATGAACATTTTTGTTGCTCCATATAGGCCAAAATTTTAATCAAGAACCCCCCACCCTCACCCCCGTCAATGGTGTCCCACATAAAATTTGGTCATTTTACTAAGAGAAAGAAAATATTTGGGAAATGATGACGGTAATAAATGTGCTTGATACAATGGATGTATGGATTGTTGTGAGAGCTGTAAGAGTCCTCCCATAAAATGACTTGTTTAAATTAAAAGAAATAAAATTAACATTTTGAAAATAAATAAATAAAAGTTAAGATGAACATCCCCCACCACACAAAAAAAAGCTTCCCCCTACAGGCATGTAAAAGGTCACTTCTTCCACAGCAGCCTTTAAATCCTGGTGGTGCATGGTCACGTGGAAATTACTCAGAAAGCAGGTGGTCCTATAAGGCCAGGACTTCATGAGGGTCAGGCCAAAAGCTTCCCAAGAGAACCAGCCCCAGTGAGATCCCGGCTCTTAAATCATCCACACATGGTGATGCTCTTCGGGGATGAAGCATGCAGAAGCTGTTGAAATGGAGAATGCTTTGCGGCGCATATTCAGGTGCATCTGCCAGGTGACTGAGGTACCTGGGAGGGCGATGGACTGCAAGATGGGAGGTCGGCAGCCCCAACTCAGCAGCCGCTCCCTGGCAGCACGACGAGGCGGCCTCCTACTATCAGGATTTACTGTCTCTGAAACTCCTGATATGTTTGCTTGATGGCCGTGGGGGTGCTGCAGGGGGTTCCGTGTCGGCCTGCTACCCCAAAACTGCTACCCCCAGTCCAGCTGTTTTGGCTGGGTGGGGGAGATGAGGCTGTCTGTTTCCATAGAGATTTCCAGCCTCGGAACCCGGGGAGGAGTTCTAACCTGTCCTTGGGGTCACCTTGAGTCAGACTTGACTGCAGTGGGTTTCCTTAGGCTTCTGTGTCTGTTCACAGACCATTGGTCCTTTAGTGAGGCTGCTTGTTTTTTCTTTAAAGGCAGAAATATTTCAAGTACCTAAGAATTATTTCTAACTTGACAGGTGAACTCACTCCATCACCTTAAAGTAGCACAAGGCTGTTTTGTTGCTTGGTTAGTAGGCTGGGGGGGGGGGGGGGTGTCCTGTCCTTCATATTTTCTTTTTGGTGTTTCTGTCCGGAGCTAAAAGGTGGGGTGGAGATGGGGAAACTCCCTAAGATATATTATGAAAATGAGAAAGAATCATTTTTTTAAATTCTGACTGTGGTTTGCCGTTAAACCAGCTGTTACCAAGTCCTGGCAACCTGATGTAGAATCTACACTCCAGAGATTCCTCAAGGCTGTGACTTTTAAGAAACGGATCTCCAGGGCTTTCTTCCTTGGCACCTGTGCGTGGGTTTGAACTGTCAACCTTCCAGTTAGCTGTAAAGAGGTTAACAGTTTGTGCATTAACCAAGTACATCTTAAAACAAAACCTGCCGCCATGGAGCCAATTCTGACTCAAAGCGCCCCCAGACTGTACCCCGTTACAGGTGTACAAAGTCCAGTCTTGAAGTATGCATGCCAAAGTTGTGCAAGTGGAGAATGTTTTGTTGTGTGTATTTTTGCCACAATTTAAAATAATAATAATAACTACATGAATAACCATGAGTACAAGAAAATAAGACAACGTTCTGGGATTGATGGGGACTGCAATTGTGCAACTGTCCCTTAGATGACTGAATGATTTGATTGGGCGACATGTGGATGAAGTGCCAACAAAAACATTTTTAAAACAGAACATAAAATCCAGTCGTTCTCCCAAGGAGCTGCAGAGGTGGTCTTAAACTGCAACCATGAGGGTCACAGCCCCACGCAGAACCACGACGCCACCAAAGCTCCCAGAATCTCTTAGGCAGCAATGAATCCCTTTGAGAGAATCCTTACGGAGAGGCGCTAGGAATGGGGGCTCAGAGAGGTCAAGTGCCAGGTTGCGTGGCGAGTTGATGCTACACTTGGACTCCCGTGATTCCCCTAGCCCCACCCCACCCCCAAACTGGGCCACAGCACCTTCCTTCGCATCAAACTGCCCGCTGTATCGACAGTCTTACTAATCTGCACATAAACACCTTCAATATCAAATCTTCCTCGGACGCGCCCTCACTCTTCTTCTCTGGATCCAAGCAGTCACGAAGCTGCACAAGAAACGCCTCCCGCTGTCTGCAGTTCCTCCGGGCCTCGTTCCTCTCCGCCTCGGTTTCCTTCAAACACTTTCTATCAAGCAAAGGCAAATAGGTCAGGGCGAACACCACCGAAGATAGCATTCCTGAACTCGGCTCCCGACTTCGGCTCGCTGTGGGGAGACACCCAGCAAATGAGTCATGAGTATCACACAAACCCCTGCCGCCCAAGACAACGGGAGAAAGGGAAAATCGTAAAAAGGCGTTAAACGAGTGATGGGAGAGTTCCAAAAGTTCGTGGAAAACAGAATGAAGGAAGTAAGATCACTTTTTCCGTAAGCTTTTTGAAGACTCCTCGCGTGCAAAATATGCAACGTGTTAGAAAAGGGTTGGTGATTTTAATATATAATAAAGTAGGAAGAGAAAATGGTATGAAATATTTGAGGGAAAACCTTGGAGGTGGTGGCCTTGAAGACCTCGTGGAGAAAGTGACTTTGGGTGAAGGTCTGAAGGAATCCATGGGGCTGGGCAGCCCTGTTTGCGGGGAGCAATTGACCAGTGCCATGTTTGGAGGTAGAATGACCCCGGGAAGATTCAGGAAGAGACGAGAAACCAGCCATCTGGGAGGAGAAGGGAGAAGGCAATAACAAACCCAGACTAGCACAACCCTTCTGGATCAGAAGGAATATTTTGACCATGGTGAAGGGAGAAGTGACTGGAGGGCTGAAGACAGACTTGATCTAATTGACACTTAAGTCTGGCCACTCTGGTTACAGGAAGTCCCAGACAGAGCAGAAAGAAAGAAAAAATGTCTAAGTGGTCATGGTGATAATCCAGGTAAGAGATGACCATAGCTGGGACCGGTGGGTGGCGATGGGAAATCATTGACATCCAGTTTTATTTTGAAGGTAGAGATGGTGGATTTTTGCTAAAGACTAAGAGATGGGGTGTGAGATAAGAAGAGAAGCCAAGAAAGATAACAGAATTGTTGGCTTGATCCACTGGCTGGCTGGAGTTGTCCCTAAACCAGATGTAGAAAAGTGCTCGAGGATTTCACAGGAGAGCTCCCAGGAGCTTATTTTGGGGCAAATCAAGTCTGAGATAACGGTTGGACATGTGAGCCCCTGGTGGTGCAAATGGTTAAGCATTCAGCTCCTCGCTGAAAGGCGGGTGGTTTGAATCCACCCAGGATTCAAGAAAAAGGTCTGGAAACGTGCCTACAAAAGATGAGGACCCTACAGAGCTGGAAGAACCCTACTCTACTCTCACCCACACAGTGTCGCCTTGAGTCTTGATCAACTCGACGAAGACCACGTGATTCGGTTTAATGTCGTTGACTTACTGCACATACAGGCGGAGATGCCCAGCGGAAATGAGAGGTACAGCCCTTGAGTGCTGGGAGGAGACACTGCTGGACAACTAGATTTGAGAGTCATCAAGCATGCCGATGATTCTGCAAGCGCTGAGACTCCATGAGCTCACCGAGAGAGTGAGTAGAGAGAGAAAAGAAGTCAACAGGCACACTGCATTGTCTAGAGGTCGGGGGGATGAAGAGGAACAAGCACAAGAGACTGGGACGAAGGAAGAAGCAAAGATTTAAAAAAAATAGACACGGGGTGTCCTGGAAGCCAGAGCAGAAAAGGGCTCAAGAATAAAGATTCACTGTGGCTCAAGGTGAATACAAGTCCACGATGGCAAGGCTGGCCACATTTAACTTAACAACATGGGCCACTGATGATCTGCGTGGTCTAGACTCCACGGAAGATGGGGGAGAGAAACTAGAGGCAGCAAGGATAGAAAAATATTTCAAAGCCTGGCTGTAAGTCAAAGAGAATGTAGTCAGAAGCTGGATTGACATGTGCTCAATCAAACATTATACAGAAAAGTGATGGTCAATTGTTTCAATAAAGCTACTTAAGTCACAGGCAAACATTTTAAGAGTTCTTTGGAAACAACTAGTTTCGAAGTTTGTCTTAATAAATCATTGTGGGAGGGTGGGGGGAGGACGGATGTTAGAACTAAATATGGAAAAATCCCTTCTCATGTGTTCTCTACATAAGTTGGCCATTAAAACCTGGGGAGACTTGTTCAAGCTGGTCTGAGCACTAGGACATTTTACAGCTCACTCCTGAACAACTGCTTCCCTGTGACCCCACTGCCTCCAGTTTTCCCTGAGCCTGGAGGGAATCTCTATAAAGTGTGGATAGAAGCATTTGCAGCTCGGATCATTAAAGTATAAACAAGTCTCTTGGACAAGTCTCTACTTATTGTGGCTCCAAATGAACACTTCAAAATGGGATTGGGGGAATTTTTCAAGACATTTGAAAGTGGGGTCAACCATGTCCTCAAATTACATCTCAGAACCAAATGATGCAAAACCATTCGAAGGAGTAGTCCGTGATCAGAAGCTGGTATTTGTACGTACAGTAAACTGAGGGAGAGCTTTAAATGCCCTTACTGTAATTTTTCTTCTAACGTTATGACCTTCTTCTTTAGCCCCTGGTTCTCCCTGATGGCAGCGTGAGATGCAATGTCGGTTCTAATTTTGGATGAAGAAAGAGTGGCCAGTTCTTCCTCCACTTCCCGCAGCCGGTCTCTCAGAGACGAGAGGAGAGATGACTTCCGGGCATTGTCTTCTTTGTAGCTCTCCATTTCGACTTTCAACTCCTGGCAGGAAACTTCTTTTGAGAGCATCTTGGATCGGAGCTCTCGAAGCTAGCACCGAAAAGGAGCAAAGGGAAGAAAAGGAATTTCCTCAGACATGCTGGAAACACCTGTAAGCAATGGCGCTGACAAAGGTGATAGGTTTCTGTCTTTTATGCGTGATTAAACCCAACTGCCTTCTTTCTCTTCCTAGTTGAATTACCAAATGGGAAATTACACCCAGATAATGGACTTCATAGCCTGTCTTTTTGAAAACCAATTGAGCAATGGCTCGACTGTGTTCATTTAATTGTACCCAAGAGGCACATCTGGTGTGTTTTATAAAAAGCTATAAAATATTTTGCAACATTGCCTAAATTTCCTAAATCCAGATGGCTGTTGCTGCTGCTGAAGAATAACAGAACAAGAGACTGAGAGGCCGTGCTCTTTGTGACATAGACAGTCTAACCTTGCCTCAATCTTGCCTTTCACTGCGGGCTAGACCAGAACACGTACACAGGAACAGATAAGAAAGAGGAGCTCACGACACACTTGGCATCCAGGAAGAGAAATGGGAGTAGCGATACCAAGAGGATAGGGGCAAGGTAAGGACGGGAAACTAGGAAGATAGAAAGAGGGAACCAATCGCAGTGGTCAACACAGAACCACACACACCGACCCCCGCCCAGAGGGACAGACAACAGAAACAATGGGGGAAGGGAGACAGCAGTCAGTATAAAATGTGAAAATAAAAATAATTTATAATTTATCAAGGGATCATGAGGGTGAGAGGTGGGGAGGGAAGAGAAAAACAGACGAGATGATATCAAGGGCTCAAAAAGAAAGTAAATGTTTAGAAAACAATGATGGCAATATATGGACACATATGCTTAATGCAATTGATGTATGGGTTGCAGTAGCTTTAAGAGCCCCCAATAAAATGATGTTTTAACAAAAAACAGAAGAGGAAAGCAGTCGGTTCAGTATTTCCAGAGCCGTGATGCTGTGGGAAACTTGTGAATCAGGCTACTAACCACAAGGGCAGCCGTTTGAACCAACCAGAGGCTCCCCAGGACAAAAGTGAGGTTTGGGTTCCTGTAAAGATTTACAGTCTCGGGCTGATCCCTGGTGATATCGTAGTTGTGTGCGGAACTGCGGCCCACTGGGTTGGCAGTTCAAATCCAGCAGCAGCTCTCCAGGAGCAAGGCTGGGCTTCGTACTCCCACCAGAGGACAGTGATGCCAAAAAAACAAAACAAACTAAAAAGATTTTACAGTCTCAGAAACCCAAAGGGGACATTGTCTTCTGACCTGTAGGTCTCAATGAATCAGAGTTGACTGGAAGGCAGTGAGGGTTTTTTTAATAAATCATTTTACTGGGAGATCTTACATATATTAAAAGACACATCCATTTTCTCAAACAGACTTGTACAATTATTGGCATCAACAATTTCTAAATATTCTTTTTCTCCTTGCGCCCTTTGACATCACCTCCTCTCTTTTTTCCCCTTTTGAACTCCCTCCATTCGCCTTCACAAGAAGGTAGTGGATTTCGAGCATATTCTCATATAACACTATATTTTTTCACTGACTTTCTGGGCCTTGATGGTGACTGAAAAAGAAAATGAATATTCAGGTTTCTGGGGGGAAAAAAAACAAACAAACATGAACAAAGGAAAACCCCTAGAGGCGGAACACAAAAGAAACATTTCATCTTTTTTGCACCTTGTGGCATGCAAACACTGGACCATGGTAAGTGTGGGACTGGGGCCAGGTGTGAGGTCTGCTTTCTAGGGAACGTGATGACCAGCCGAAGGACCGTGGACGGTCAGCAAACCTGTCCTAGAAGAAGGCCAGCTAGAGTGCTCTTAGAGGTGAGGGCGGCAGCACTTTGCAACATTCACTTTGGACACATCATGGGCAAACCAGTCCCTGGAGAATGTCATCCTGCTTGGTAAAATGGAAGGGTGGTCAAAAAGAGATGGGCCCTCAAGGGAATGGGTGGGCAGCGTGGCTGCCACAATGGACTCAGGCTGGTGCAGTGGTTCTCTCTGGGGTGCCCAGGGTCACTGTGGGTCAGAGCTGACTCAATGGCACGTAACAAGCACCACCACAGGAACTGCCTCTGAAAGATGAGCCTGCGCACCTGCCTGCCCGCTCAGCTCTCGGTTGGGTGCTGGCAGATGACTGGCTACCTCAGAGCCCGGCCAAGGAGGGCACAGAGCCTGCCCTGAAGCTATGACCAGGACCAGGCCTGGGAACTCTCTCAGAGACAGCACTCTGGACCCTATCTAGCCTTGATTTCCAGAGGAAGAGCCCAACCACAAGAAACCAAAGCAAAAGATTAAAACCTTGCAGCCGACCAATCGATTCTGACTCACAGTGACCCTCACTCTTTGGTGAAGTAGAAAGTTCCCTCTCTCTCCCTATTTGCAGCTGGTGGTTTCAAGCTGTTTATTTGAGGTTAGCAGGCAGCCCACCATCCCTACGCTATCAGGATTCTTACCACAGGAAATGAATTCAGAATTACCATATTTTTTGGATGATAAGATGCACTTTTTCCCAAAAAAAAAAGTTGGGGAGGGGGGAGAACACGGGTGCATTTTCTGGTCCAAATAAACCCCCAGAATATTTTAGTATGTGGGTATTATTTGGTTCAGAATATTTTTTCTTGTTTCCTGCTCAAAAAACTGGGTGTGTCTTATGGTCTGGTGCGTCCTATAGTCTGGAAAATATGGTAATTTGAAAGAGTCCATCTTCCAGGAAGACATGTTAAGCTACACTAATGGTTCTCTAAAGTCCATGCCATTTCCACCCCAGGTCCTCAGGGGTTCCCAGAGATCTCAAGGCAGTGGACGTCCTCTGATCAGGCAGTGCCATCAACCCTGCACAGGGCAAATGCTTACCTTTTCAGGGGTTCACCACAACCAAGGGGCCCCACTCTCTTGCTGCAATTGAGCTGATCCAAATGAGACCTGAGAGGATCCTGCCATCCGCACAAGGACCCGATAGGATCAGGTGAAGTTTCCCCCTGGGGATTCCTGAGGCTGCAACTCTTCCCGGAAGCATAAGACCTGGTCTTCCTCACACGGAGGAGTGACTGGTAGTTTCCAGACGCTGCCCTGGTTTTGCAGGCGAATTCTTAACTCACTTTACCCCCAGGGCAAAGAAAAGATAAACTTTGCCAAAAGCTCAGTTAGGGATCCTGGTGGTGGTGTGGGTTACTCACTGGACTATTACCATGAAGGGTGGCAGTTCAAACACACCAGCCTGTCAGGGGAGTCTCCCCCTAACAGATCATTACAGGTCAGGTAGACGCAATTGTACAGCGATAATAAGTAAAGAGTATAGTGAAGTCATAGAAAATACGGAGAGACGGAAGAGAGATTGAAATAATGGAGTCAGATACATTTCATGGTAGCATACTCACCTCAGCCTCACCTGGTGGTCTACGTGGAGAAGGCAGGAAAGAGATTTATTGCTAAACAAGCTTATATACCTTTTGGGGACATATAAGCCCCCTCATTACAGGTAAAGACATACGTCACAGGAAAGGGTTGTGCTACAGGTAATGCAGTAATGGGAGGGGGGTGACCTAGGGATCTGCATGCTATAGAAAGAAGAGGGATTAAGAGTATACATATGACAAGAGAGGAGAGTCCTAGATTCATGATGGCAGCCCAACCTTGATGGCCTTTGGGCTGGAGACTTGATTTAGCCTAAGTTTTCAGGGGAAGCCATCCACTGTCCCTCACAGCAGGGAATGAGCCCCACCTGTGGTGGGAGAAACAATGGCTAGTCTTCTGGGAGAGAACTTGACAATCATATGTTGCAAGCAGTTGCATTTGGCATGTATCTGTGGGGAGAAAACTTGGGAGAAATCTTTCTGTTTCCCACCCCCGTCCCTCTGAGGGGGAAAGGTGAGACTTTCTACTCCCGTGAAGAGTTAGTCTTGGAAACTCACAGGGGCTGTTTCACTCTCTCCTGTAGGGTCATCAGGAGTCAGAAGGGACTGGATGGGAGTGAGCTGAGTTCTTTATTTTGTCCTCACCCTCTTTCCTAACCACCTCCAAGCTGAGTGGGGGCCCCGCTCGACAAGAAGCCCCATGCCATGGCTCCTTTCCGAGTGAAGAGGGGCACAAACTTACCTCTGTCTGAGCACATTCAAACTTGACCAAAGTCGCTGCCAGTTCGCTTTGAGCATTTTCGGCCACATTCCGATAGTGGTTTAGTTGCTCCCAAGTGACGGGGACCTCCAAAAGATGATCGTAAGTTTCCTGCCAGGATCCCCAGAAGACAATATGGAGAGAGAGCTATTACACAATCCTTCCTGTGTGGCCGTGCAAAGCAAGACCAGAGAGAGAAGCTGGCTTTGTGCCCTGCAGGTGCTGACCCACAACCCGGCGCAGCTCTGCTCAGACCATTTCACTCTCATCACCCATGACTTATTCTGCTCTGTTGACAGCCTAAGCCTTGGCGACAACTGAACTTCCCACACCTGTATTTCCCAAACAAGGCTGTCTCCTTACTAGTCCCTAAGTCTATCCTCTTCCTCCTTCAAACCCAGCTCAAAGCTCACTTTCTGTAGGAAGTCTTTCCAGCACCAACCTTCAAGGGTGAGTCTAAAAGTACTCCTATAGGGGTCCAGTTCATTGATGCAGGGGTTATTCCAAGCAAAATGTGTTTGAACAGCTCTCTGTTTCCAGTGGATGGCTACAGACACGCTAGATTACTATGCCTTCCAAAAAACAGTTCATGCAAAACAAGGGCTTCTGGGGTGGTCTGTTGGGCCAATCAGATTCAAGGTAGAAAGGTCAGCTTAGAAGGTTCTGGAGACTGCCTTTGGCGATTGTAAGGGGGTACATTTGATATCATTAAAAGGGAGTGGGAAGTCCCAGACATTGGAGCAAAACAAGAGAATACCGAATGGCTTAAAATCAGGAAAAGTGTGTATCGGGGTTTTAACCTCTGTAGCCCACCCCTCATCCATACTTATTCAATGTGTATGCTGAGCAGATAACCAGAAAAGTTGAACGATATGAAGAACACAACATCAGGATTGAAGGGAAGCTTATTAACAAGCCTCAATAAGTACATGACACAACCGAGCTTGCTGAAAGTGAGGAGGACTTTGCTGATGAAGATCAAGAATAGTAGCCTTCAGCATGCATTGTGACTCACTGTAAAGAAAGCCAGAATCTTCTCAACTGGACAAGAGATTGAAGCTGTCAGAGGTTTCATTTTGCTTGAATCCACAATCAAAACAGGAGCTAAGGCATCAAATGTCATGTTGCCTGAAGAAAACCTGCTGCAGAAGGCCTCTTGGGGTTTTTTTTTAATCATTTTATTAGGGGCTCATACAATTCTTATCACAATCCATACAATCATCCATTGTATGTCAAGCACATTTGTACATTTGTTGCCATCATCATTCTCAAAACATTTCCTTTCTACTTAAGCCCTTGGTATAGCAACTCCTCATTTTTCCCCTCCCTCCCCATTTCCTCCTCCCTCATGAACACTTAATAATTTAGAAATTACTATTATTTTGTCATATCTTACACTGTCTGATGTCTCCTTCACCCACCTTCCTGTTGTCTGTACTCCAGGGAGGAGGTTATATGTAGATCCTTGTCATCAGTTCCCCCTTTCTACTCCACCGTCCCTCCACCCTTCCAGTATCATCACTTTCACCACTGATCCTAAAGGGATCATCTGTTCTGGATTCCCTATGCATCCAGTTCCTATCTGTACCAGTGTTCATCCTCTGGTCTAGCCAGATTTGTAAGGTAGAATTGGGATCATGACAGTGGCGGGGATGGGGGGTGGGAGAGAGCATTGAAGAACGAGAGGAACATCGTATGTTTCATCATTGCTACTCTCCACCCTGACTGGCTCATCTCCTCCCCAAGACCCTTGCACAAAGCCTCTTAAAGTACTGAAGAGCAAGCGTGTCACTTTAAAGAATGACCTGGGGAGCCTGACCCACGCCAGAGTGTTTTCGATGGCCTCCTCTGCATGTGAAAGTTGGACATTGAATAAAGAGGCTGCACTTGAATTGCCGACAAAGAATATTGAAAATACCATGGACTGCCAGCAGAACAAGTAAATAAATCCATCTTTGAAGAGGGATAACCAGAAGGTTCCTTAGAATCCACGATGATAAGACTTCTCATGTACTTTGGACACATGACCAGGCAAGACCAGCCCCTGGAAAAAGGACATCATGCTTGATAAAGTGGAGTGGCAGTGAAAAAGGTGTCCCTCAATGAGATGCTGTTGTTGTTGTTGCTGTTGTCGTCCTCATTAGCACGCACAGTGTCGCGATGTACAGCAGAGCAAAACACAGCCCAGTCCCGCACATCCTCCACTGCTGTCCTGCTGGAGTTCGTTGTTGCCGTCACGGTGTCAATGCCTCTTGTCGAGGGCTTTCCTCTTCTTCCAGGACACAGTTGACCCAGCAGCCTCAACAATGACTCTGACATGACAGCAGTCGAGGAGGGGCGGAACTGGGCAGTGCCTCCTTCTGCTCGGCAGGGCTCCGTGTGAACTGGAACCACTTGACTGCACTGATCAATAACAAGTGGGATCGGTTTTCCTCAAAGGACAGAGAAGGCTCACAGGAGCAAATTCTGAAGAGGTTCTCAAAGCAATGAAAACCATACAGGAGAGATCAAGGCGAGGCAAGAAGCAGCAAGGATTCTTGTTCTATCACCTCAACTCACCTGCTCGTTCTTCTGGGGCAGCAAGGGCTGTCCTGGCAACATTTCCATTTGCCCTGCAAGCCTGGTCTGGCCCTGCCAGCCTTCTTTTTGTAGACAAAACTCAGGCGACATCGGAAGGGCACACGATTGCACTCCCTTGAGGTAGCAGGATGGCCATTCTGGTGTGATGTAAACTCAAAAGTGCAGAATTTTTCAGAGAAGAGCTAGAGAGATGGGACCCCCCTCCTCTAAGTGAAAAAAAAACAAGATTGAGGATATGTCCAGAACAAAAAGCATCGCACTTTGAAATTTTCCTTCCATACGAATTTCCATCTTGCAGCAACACTTGCCCTCCTGTAGTGATTGCTGCTGTCAGGGGCCGGTGAGTGGCCCCTGTCTCATTCCATATCGTTTGAGCCCATCATTGCATGCCCTTGAGAATCTTGCTCTTTTCCTCCCCACTTGACGAGCAGGATGTCCTTCTCCAGAGACCGGTCCCTCCCAAGAACCTCTCCGAAGGAAGCAAGACAAGGTCTTGCTAGTCTTGCTTCTAAGGAGCATTCTAGCTGTTCTTCTCTCAAGACAGATGTGTTTGATCCCCTGGCCATCCACAGGATAGTCAAACACCGTCATTCAAATGCATCAAACCTTCTTTGGTCTTCCTGACTCGTGGTCATTTTCCCATGCATAGGAAGCCACTCAATGGGCCAGACACATCTCTGTCTTCAAGGTAACATCTTCTGGGCAACTAGTTTCGATGAAAACTCAAAATCCATTTACAGAGTCCAGGAAGCGCACTCTGACCCATAAGTAGGAAGGTGTCGAGCCTTGCTCGCAGAATGCATTGAAAAGGAGATCATTGCCGATACTGTCAGTCAAACTAATAGCTTCTCATTTGGGCTCCCTGTTGAGCCTGTTTTAAATGTGTTCTAGTTTTTAATATTTTCTGCTTACATTTCAAGTGAGGGTTTTCTCTATTGCATTTTGTGGTTGTTGGGTTGTTTTTTGCTTTGTTTATGTTTTTCTTTATATGCAATCCACCACAGGACAATAGAGAGTAACCAAATGAGTAGTTTCTTAGGGTTGAGGCTGCAGGGAGATGGGGAGCTGATAAGAATGAGTACAACAAAGAGGGAAACACTCTGATATGGATTGTGGGGATGACTGTGCACACACCTCACTTTAATATGATCAAACCGTGGCATTTTAAAAAATATAAATGCACAATAAAACAATATTGTATGCTAATAATATTTAACACTTTTATTTATTGGAGGGGCTTGTGGAGCAGATTTGCCCAAATACATTATACCGTTTGATTTGCTGGCTGCTGCTTCCATGAGCACTGATTGTAGAGCCAAGTGAAATGAACACGTTTGGCAATGGCAAACGTTCATTGTGTTCATCGTGACGCTGCGTATCGATGCCAGTTTGAGGATTTTTGTTCGCTTTACGTGCAGCCGCCTCTCTCACTGCCATGCAGTCGATGCCAACTCTAAAAGACCCTCTAGGGGAGGGTGGAACAGCCCAGTGTGCTTCCAAGGCTGCCATTCTTTACAAGAATAGAAAGCCTTGTTGCTCCTCCATGTTCAAGCGCAACTCATAATAAATTCTGTAGCCCTTCATCTTCCCCAGTAGGTGGGTCAAGGCCTCTTCACTTTCTGACAGTTGTAGGGATCGTTCACTCTAGCAGGCAAATTAAATAAGCTGAAAGGAAACCACTCCGAGATGCCCCTCTCCTGATTTTAAACCTCGAGGGATGCCTTTGTTCTCTTCAAACAATTGCCTCTCGGCCTGTTCACAGGAGCCTCAGAAGCACAGCTAAGTGTTCTGGCATTCCCATTCTTTTCTATGGTATTCATAATTTGTTATGGTCCACACCATTGCCTGTAGTCGGTAAGCATGTTTTTAGACAATGTGCATAGGCAATATGCAGATTTCTATAAAACAGAAATACCTCTGGTACTCTCATCACAATCTCTCGGATTGTAGATAATGCAAAAGCCCCGTTATGACAAATGTCGACAGTACTATCCTGAAAAGAGTGAAATACAACGGCCACAACTAATGCTACTCCACCCCAAAAGGTGAGGGTGGGGGGGCCTGGCATGTTAGAATTAGTCTTGAGGTAGCAAAAGAAAGAAGTTAAAGGTCTGTCCCTCCACACATGTTCCTGAGACTTCTGAGTCCACCCTGAAGTGAGTCCTCACAGGACTGTCCGGGAAACGCAATCCTAAATCCTATAGAAAGAGGAGACCACCATTTCATTGTGCTTCTGTTTCCTAGCTACTGAAATGATCAGTCTAAACTGGACATCCCCTTACAGAAGGGTCACAAGGAAGAGATGAGCCAGTCAGGGTGCAGTGTAGCACCGATGAATCTTGCAACTTTCCTGTAGTTCTTTCATGATTCCTCGCCCACACCCACCATCATGACCCCAAGTCTACCTTCCAAATCCAGCTAGCACTGGTACAAGGGTACCGATAAGAGCTGGAAACACAGGCAATCCTGGAGAGAAAACCTCTCAGGACCTAGATTGAGAGTAGCCATACCAGGTGGGGAAGGGGAAGGTGAGGGGAGAAAAGGGGAACCGATCACAAGGTTCTATATATAACCCCCTCCCGGGGGGGGGGGGCGGACAATGGAAAAGTGGGTGAAGGGAGACATCATTAGGTGTGAGACATGAAAAAATAATAATTTATAAATTATCAAGTGTTCGTGGGGAGGGGACAATGAGAAGCTGATACTAAGGGCTCAAGTAGAAAGAAAATGTTTTGAAGATGATGACGGCCAAAAATGTACAAATGTGCTTGATGCAATGAATGCGTGTATGTATTATGATAAGAAACCCCCAATAAAATGACATTTTTAAAAAGAAAATGATGATGGCAATAAATGTACAAATGTGCTTGACATAATAAAAGTATGAGTGGATTGTGATAAGAGTTGTATGAGCCCCCTCTAAAATTATCTTTAAAAAAATCAGTCTATTGACTAAGATGTTTCATTTGGGTAACCCGAAGATCTAAGGATGTCCGTGAACAAGTCTGCTTTCTCCATAATTTTTACCGTGCCTCTCATTCTCAAACTCATACCCTGCGTGGGGATCATGAAGGTGTGCGAATAAATGCGTGTGATGAGGAGACGGCACAGGGCAGGAGCAGCCTTCCTCCATACAGAGAAGGGCAGCTCTCACTTCCACTGAGGGGCGGTCAAATCCCAGTGCCACCAAATGATTCCCATTTTTTAGAACAAGTCATAAATCAGGCATTGTCGGGTTAAACATTCCCGGGTTTTTCAGCTTGGCAGCTCATTCAGATCTCTAAAAGGGAAATTACGTCAGAGCCAATAAACACATCTGCAGGGCAGATAAGACACGTTTGGCCCTGGGTCACTGTTTGAGATTGCTGGCCCTGGCTCCACCTGACTAACGCCTCATGCCTGCTTCCTTCAAGTATGATTTCTTAGCTTGGACAGGGACCTATATCCATAACCTACATCCATAGCTGGTAGTCTTTGTTTGAAAACATATGATATTTTTATTAAAGAAAATATACATTCACTTATCATTTGCTTTAGCATGGCAAAAACCATTTATTTCTTGTTATATAGAAAAGATATATAACTCTCTCACTGCCATTGAGTTGATACCAGCTCATAGCGACCCTAGAGGAGGGGGTAGAATTCCTCTGAGTTTCTGAGACTCTAATTTTTACAGGAGTAGATAGCCTCATCTTTCTCCTTCAGAGCACATGGTGGTTTCAAACTGCTGACCTGCAGATTATAGCCCAGTGTGCAACCACTATGCCACCAGGCACCTTAAATATATATCATACATATTGTGTATAATATGTATAATAATATCCAAAAATGAACGGCTTTATGTGAAAGCCAAGGCACCCAAAGCCATTCATTTTGGAAGGAATCTGCAGGAGGCCACCTGAAAGAGGATTTCCAAGAACATCAAAGCGGTCTCAGGGGACACAGCAATAAAACCAGTTGATGACCTCCCAGAAAGATGCAAGAATGCAGAAATCCCCTCAAAGCCCTGCACTTCCCGAGCCTCTTGGTCATGACTGGTTGGCTTCAGCCCACAACACGCCAAGTGAAGCCTCCACACCCTGACTGACAGCCAGCCACAACACAAGATACATCCTGCTGGGGGGAAGCAGAGCAAGCTACGCTGAATCGAAAAGGAGCACCACATCCTGGGGGGCCTCATCCAGTGTTCAGAAGGGACATTTCCAGCCTTGAGACAAGGGCCCTTCTTTCCTAACATACAACAGAGAGTCTCAGAAATGCCTCTTCCTTACAGGAAGGAGGTTGCGGTACCAAGAGCATGAACATCCTCAGCTGTCTTGGGTGAAGGAAGCAAGAGGATCCCACCACCTGGCTTGCAGCAGGTCTGTATCAGGAGGACCTTATGGGTTGCTGAGCTTGGAAGACACTGGCTAGGGTGTAATCACACTCCTTCGTTCAGTAGGCCAAGATTATTCTACCAACAAATATTTACTAAAGGCTTACTCTCTGTCAGAGACTGAGTTTGTGATGTCTAACAAAGGAAGCAGCTTTTTATCCAGTAACTACACTAGTGCTCATGTTACAATTTTTCCATCACTAACTTTTGTGGTTAATGCATAAAAGTTGAACGAGAGCTTTATTTATTGGATTTCCTTGAAGGAAGATAAATATGAAACGATCACAGATAGCATCATATGGACGTGGTGATAGAAATGAATCTGGGGATCACGTGATAACATTTTGTCAAACCAATGGCTTATTCATAGCATGTATCATTTTTTAGCAACCCAAAGGGCGACTATACACATGACTTCCCCAGATGGCACACACGAAAATTAAATTGGCGGCATCTGTGAAAAGACACAACGGAGAAGCTCAAGATCGGCAACTAAAGCCAGACCAGGGGTCA
>PVJH01016157.1:0-51295 GCA_004026705.1 Nesogale talazaci | reverse complement strand
GCCCCCCCCCCCCCCAAAAAAAAAGGAGCATGTTTCTTAAGTGTTCAGTTTACTGAATTACCTCCAACGATGTCAGCTAGTTCAAGATAAGGACCCCAGGAGGCACACTTCAACGTCAAAACCACCCGCAGTTTCACGGGAGAAAGAGGCAGTTTTCTGCTCCTATAGGGTCAGTCTCAGAAACCCCGGGACAGGTGCACCCCATCCGACAAGGACATCGTGCTTGGCGAAGGGGAGAGGCCGTGAAAACCAGGAAGCGTCCGTGAGATGGACTGATGTCATAGCTGTGCAATGGGCAGAGGTATGGGACCCGGTGTGAGGCGGGCGCAGGACCGTGCAGCGGTTTCATCGTGGTGCACGAGGTCTCTCTGGGTGGTGACCAGCGCGATGGTCCCTGACAACGTGGGATCCCTGTGGATCAGAGCGACTTCGTGGTGGTGAATTGGATTTGCTTTGTCTTCTGCTTTGGAGACCCACAGGGGCCGCTCCGCTGTCCTACCGTCACCCGGAGTTTGGGGCTAAAGAACTTCGGGAACCGCCTCGTCTGTGAAGGCAGACAAGGCCATCTTAGGTGGACAGGGCAGACGCCCGCTCCCCAAGTGGGAAACGCGTTGTGTCCGTGTGCACAAAGGCCCTTGCAGTGGCCCAGTGCCCGGTTGCCAGCGAAAATGTCTGCGGTTCGAACCCACCAGCTGCTGGACAGGAGGAAGACGAGGCTGGCTGTTGCTGTAAAGGTGTCCAGTCTCAGACTCGGAGCAGCAGTTCCACAGGGTTGTGGGGAACTGGAACAGACTCGATGGCGCTGGGTTTGTCATGGAGAGCCCTGGTGGTGCAGCGGCTAAAGCACTCAGGCCCTCCCTGGAGGGTGGTTGTGTGAACCCAGCACCAGCATGCTCTGCAGGAGAGGTGGTACAAGGCTTCACGCAGCTGGGTCGTGGAAGCCCCGCGGGAGCTCTGTCCCACCCTGCAGGGTTGCTGAGTTGATACAGACTTGACAGCAGTGGGCTGTGGGGGTTGGGTTGTCTGGGAGAGAGGTCTGTAAACCAGTTGCAGGAAAACCTTAACTGCTGATGCACTTGATTTTTTTTTGGGGGGGGTGGGGCATCACTGCTCTCCGGTGGTGGGAGTAGGAGGCCCAGCCCCACTGCTGGAATTGAACCTCCGTCCCAGGGGGCCGCAGTCCCGCGTACAACCAGTACACCACCGGGGCTCAGCCCTGCACTTGATTTTAAAAGACAAAAATGAAAACCGATGTGTAAGCCTGAGAGAACCCTGGACAGTGATAAAGTGACCAGATGTCCTGTGGCGTTTTAAAATTAATGTATATAACAATACTATTTTTGCGTTCTGTGAAAATTTTTGTTGCTCCATATAAACCAAATTTTTAATCAAGATCCTTCCCCTCCCCCCCCCCGGTGTCCCACTTAAAATCTGGTCGCCTTATGATAAAGCCACCAGCTGTAGGAAGCACACAGGGATAGCCCGGTGCACAGAATATGCCGGGCGGGGAGCAGGAGGGGCAGCGCTCCAATGAGGAGGAAGGACAAAGCAGTTCCACACTGTCTCGTCAAGGGTCCGAATCGATGGCAGGGAGGACGCTGGCGAGGTGGTCCGTGAAGGATTTCTAGCGCCTGTTCACTGGATGAAGGCTGGCCGGCTCTCAGCCCTCCTGTACCCCCTGCCATCCCTGATGGCTTTGGGATTCAGTGGTGGCCCGTTAGGAAGCAGGCTAAGGGTGGAGCCATGGTGAAGCCAAGCTTGTCTTCAATTCAGCCCAGGGAACATTGCCTCCCCCCCACACAAAAATGGCCTCTCTGGTCAAGGCCTTCCCCCTCCCTCATGCCACCTCTGCTCCTTGACTTTGGGAGCTGCTCCCCTCTTACTGACTTTGGTCCACTCTCTTCTGCCAAGAAGGCCCATCTCATACCGACTCAGTCCAGGAATCCAGCCCACCACCTCAACCACTCTGTGCCCCCAGGCCCGGGCAAGCCCCAGCTTCTGGGAGGGAGGGAGGGGAGTCTGGGCAGAGCGTGCCTGTGCTCTGAGCCTCTGCCTGGGCCCTGGGCTCTGGAATGTTCCACCAGGGTGATGTTCCCTCAGGACTGTGCCCTGACACGGAGAGCCAGGACCTTGGATTCCTGACTCCGCCTGCTTCTTCAGATCTCAGCATCATTTTTTTAAACTCACTTGGAAGACAGGTTCATTTAATGTCATTTAATTACAAGAAAGAAATTGTGTAAACAAGATGTTGGCGGAGTCCGGCATGGAGAGCTGGTGCTGGCAGTCACACCAGGGCTGGGGGGTGAGTTGGGGGTGTGGAGGGGGGTGGGAGGTTAAGTATTCTCTACTGCTTAGAAAGAGTGGCCTGGGGGGAGACAAAGAACAAGGCCCCCAGCCCACTGGGGACCTCCTCCGGCCACACTCCCCACGCTCCAGCCTGTGGGGTCAGGTGGGGTAGGGTAATGATCTCCAGCTGCTTTGGGCAACAGCAGCTGCCCCAGAGGGGGGATCTGGAGAGCACCGGAGGCTGAGCACCTCCCTGACTGACAGCCATGCAATGTGGCGCATGCTTCTGGTTCTGGCCTGGTGTAGGGGTTCGGTTTCCTCTATGGTGGTGCCGGGGCCCGCTGGCCTGCTTACAGGGAACTCTCTTCTCTGGGACCATTTCCTCTAGTTTGGCTTAAAAAATAATCGTAACAAGAATTAACAGCTCCTCGGCCACACGCTACTCCTGATAAGCTGGGGGGCTCCCCGTCCTGACGCGTCTCCGTGGGGGTCTTCATTTCCTCCTCCGGCTGACAGTCTTCAGCTCGTCCAGTTCCTTCTCCATCAGGTGGGACTCGGCCGTGGTCTCCGAGAGCTGAAAGGCAAGCGACAGGCCGTGATGACAAGGCCCGGGCTGGCGGCTCCATCTGGCACTGAAGGCCTCCCTGACTGGGCCGGGAGGAAGATGAGACTGTGCCTGTGAAGATTCACAGCCGAGGGCCAGACTCCGACGGTCGCTGGGAGTCGAGATTGACTTGGTGGTTGGGGTTTTTTTTTTGGCACAGCCTTCAGGAAGCCTCGAGCCAGACGCCAAACTCCCTGCCTTCGACTTGACGCCCACTCTGAGTGACCCGAGCGAAAGGCCAGCCTCGTAGGACTGCCAAGTGGGGTTTCCGAGGCCATGCGTTTCCACGGGCGGAGCGAGCCTCCGCTGTTTCTCAGGCAGCGGCTCGTGGTTTCCCACTGCTGCCCTTTCCGGGTGAGAGCGCAAACCCACACCACACTCACTGCCCTCAAGGGGGCTCCAACTGAGGGTGTGGGGGGGGGGAGGGGGCAAGAGCAAAACTGCCTCTGTGGGGATCTCGAGGAGCGGTGGGTGTGTGGGGGCTGCGGTTTGGTTTGCAAGGTCAGAGGGTCAAAACTGTCAGCCGCTTAGCGGGAGGCAGATGGGGCTTCTTTCTACTCCCATGAGAAAGCTACAGGGGGGGCTGAGCCCCGGTGGCGTAGTGGTTGTGCGCGGGACTGCGGCCCACTGGGATGGAGGTTCAATTCCAGCAGTGGGGCTGGGCCTCCTACTCCCACCACGGAGAGCAGTGATGCCAAAAAAAAAAAAAAGAAAAAGAAAGCTACAGGGGGCTGAGCCCCGGTGGCCCAGTGGTTGAGCCTGGGGCTGCGGCCCACTGACTTGGCGGTTCAAACCCAGCAGCAGCTCTCTAGGAGCAAGGCTGGGCCTCCCACTCCCACCAGAGGGCAGTGATGCCCAAACAAAATAAAACAAAACAACAAAAATAGAAAAAGAAAGGGGCTGAGCCCCGGTGGCATAGTGGTTGTGCGTGGGACTGCGGCCCACTGAGATGGAGGTTCAATTCCAGCTCCACGGAGCAAAGGCTGGGCCTCCTACTCCCACCACCAGAAGGCAGTGGTGCCCCCCCCCAAAAAAAATAAAATAAAAAAAGAAAGCTATCGTCTCAGAAACCCACGGGGGCAGTTCTGTCCTGACTGTAGGGTCACTGGGTCAGCATGGACTCAGTGGTCGTGAGAGGGTTTTTAGGACTCGACGTCTTTTATGGGGGTGGGTCACTGGGTCAGCACGGACTCAGTGGTCGTGAGAGGGTTTTTAGGACTCGACGTCTTTTATGGGGGGTGGTTTCCAACTGTTGGCCTTGCTGTTAGCCGCTCAACATGTAACTAATCCAGGAGGTCTCTTTCCATTATGTGATGGGGGAAAGGACATGCCTGAAAGCGAAGGCCACTTTCTCCCGAGGAGCTCTCCGTTTCAGAGACCCACACAGGGCACTTCAACACCGTCCTGGCGCCCTGGCTGTAGGCCGGGGATCGGCGAGACGGCCTGGCCGATCTGGCGGCTTAGTGGGTTACACACGAGGCTGCTGTCGGCAAGGCCGCCAGTCTGGACCCCCAGGCCCCCGCCGCCCGTGCTCACCATGTCCAGCAGGATGTCCACTTTCAGCCGCAAGAGATTGTTCTCTTCCTCCAGCTGCTGGTTCCGCCTGCGGAGGCGCTGGGCCTCCCTGCGGTCAACACCGGCGCTGATCCCCGTGTCTGCAGGCAGGCGGGGAGCGGGGGAGTTACACAGGGGGCTTCATTCCACTCCGGCCTGACACGGAGGCAGGACAGGGGGCCCACCTGCTATCCACTGGCCATTCTCAAACTTGAGGTTCTGCCCCGCCAGGTTCATGGTAGGCGTCCCGTAGTCAAGGCCCAGCTCCACCTCCCGGGTGGAGCGGTCCAGCTGTGGGGAGACATGAGCGGGCATGCATGACCCAGCAGGAGAAGGACACGGCCATCTGCCCCCGTAAAGACTTGGGGAGCAGTCCTCCTGTCTCGTGGGGGCATGTGATGGGAGCTGGAATTGACTTCATGGCTGTGGGCTTGCTTTGGGATCCTTATTCCACAGGGCAGAGGCTGGGAAGGGAAGGGGGTGGGGTGGGGAGGGGCCTAAGGTGTGGATGGCGAGGGCAGGGAGGGGAGCTGGAGCGAGGTCCTGCTCAGGACCCAAATCTCATTAAATCCACAGAACCCAAAGCCTTGTGAGGGTTCCCGTCTCCACCTGGGGCAGGTGCCAACCAGAAGCTGCTGTCCTACTTTGTGATCAGGCCTCGGGATGTCCCCGAAGGGGCGGGTGGTGCAGCTAACCCTCTGATGCTTGGCAAGTGGGGAGAGGGACCCCAGGTAAGCGAGCGGGCCTGGCCTGCATCACAAGCCGGGTGCAGCCTGGCCAGAGCGAGGCTTCTCCCCTTGAACTGTGACTGGGGGCGATGAGTTCAAAGACCCAAAGGCCCTTGCTAATGTCCAAGAGCCCTGCTGCCCATCTGCCCCCTTCTGAAGGACCTGCTCTGGGAAGGCAGGTACGACCGGGGCGTGTGAGAGCCACGTGATAGGCAGACGGGATTATGGTACATGGAGAAGCCGGGCATGGATGATGCTCCCTAGAGCTGAGCGGAAGAGGCCAGTATGATTGTGCAGACGGAGGGCGGTGCGTGTCCCGCAGCCCTCTCTCAGCTGGGCATGCAAGTTGATCTGCATGTGGCCCCACTTTCAACTTATCATTTTAAAAAACCCATAGAGATGATGATGGTGATTATTCAAATAGATGGCGGGCCACTTAGGAAGGCGATCATTGATGCTAATGCTGTGGGCTGTGCTCCAAACAGAGCTGGAAGCCCTCTTTTGAAATGGCCTTTGCACAGGCAGGCTATCTGTCTGAACGACACTCATGCCACCAAATCACTGTCCCTTGAGAAGGCAGCTGCTTGCTTTGGGGAAGTGGCTAGACTGCGTTCCTGGCCAAGTCTCGGCATCAAGTGAACGTCAAATCGTGTTTGGGGCCCCGGACTGTCCTGGAATCGACTCTTACTAGGGCCTCAAACAATAGGTCCTGACAATCATACCCAAAGAGGGGCTCAGACCTACTTTGTTTTTCAGCTAAAGTAACGAGACCATGGAAAGGGTGTCTGCTGGACGGGAGCCTCCAGCTGGGGCCAGGCCCCTGGCTGCAGGTGCGGAGCCCAGCCCAACACTCACAGCGTGCAGGTTGGAGAGAGAGGCTGACTTCCGGGGAGGGGTCTTCTTTGGGCTGAAGGTGTTCCCAAAGAGAGGCATCGCCGGCTCGGTGACGGGAAGACTGCTCACTGTTCCCTCCTCCTAGGGCCAGAATGAGATGGGGAGGGGGGGAGAGACATGGATAGGAGGCCCTGTCTCCAACCAGGACATGCTTTGCCACCGGACCCTGAGCAGACACTGCCCATCACCTGGCTTCTAGCTCCCGGTGCCCGTGTGGAGTGCTGGGGCCCCTGCACGGACCCCGATCCCTCCTGCTCAAGGTGGCGTGCCAAGGCTGTGACACGCAACGTCTCACTTCATTCTCCCACGTGTGATTCCTGCCTATTAGACTCTCCTTTTGACGGGGGAGCAGCTCTGGTGGGCCTGAGGTGACGTGCGCAGGACTCCGGCCCACCTGGGAGGCGACCTGGGCTTTCCAGTCCCTTTCCAGTGGGTCTCGGAAACCCACAGGGAGTCGCTAAGAATCAGCACGGACTTGGCACCAGTGAGCTATTTTCAATGGCCTCATCTGCTTGTGAAAGCTGGACATTTGAACCAAGACGACTGAAGAAAGATCAATACGTTTGAATAATGGTGCTGATGCAGAATATTGAATATAGACTGCCCAAAGGACCGATACACCTGCCTGGGAAGAAGTAGAGGCAGAACCCTCCTGGGAGGCAGAGAGGGTGAGACTGTCTTGTGCACTGTGGCCACGCAGTCGAGAGAGACCACTCCCTGGAGAAGGACATCGTGCTTGGCAGAGAGAGGCGGTGACAGAGAGGAAGGCCTGGATATGCGATGGACGGACACAGTGACGACCACCCTGGGCTCTGGCCTAAGCAGCACTGGGAGACAGCGCGGGGCTGGGCAGTGTGTCCTTCTCTCGTGCACAGGCTCGTTGTGAGTTGAAGTGGACCCAACAGCACCCATAAACAACAGAACCAACATCTCTCTCGGAAGAAGTTACAGTCAAACTACTCCTCAGATAGCCGGATGATGAGACTTCGTCTCCCCTAATTTGGACCCACGTTCTCAGGAGGCGGCCAGTTCCTCTGAGCCTGGGACAGTGGAGGAGAGTCAGCCTAAAAGAGGAAGACCCTCAGCAGGAGGGATCGAGACAACAGAGGCTGGGACAATGCGCTTGGACGCAGCCAGGACTGCCAGGGCGGCCCAGGGCCAGGCCGAGTCTCCTCCTGCGGTGCACAGCGATCACGAATCGACACTCGCTGGACAGCTGGTGACAACAGCATCACAGAGCATATTGTGCAGAAAGGAATGTGTCTGTCATTTATATCTAAGTCATGGCAGTTCTCACGGGATTTTTACAGATGTGTGTTCATAATTAATAATAGTTTGGACCTGGGCCCCATACTTTTGGGCTTTGTCAAAACAGAATACTTCCATCTTAGTGGTGGACAGGGCAGGGGTAGGGACCAGAAGGCTGCAGGGGTTTGAAGGGTGCCCCAGCACCATCTGAAACCCACAGGAAAGTCCTGGCATGGTTTCTGCGGGAGGAGAAAAAGGTGGCAGGCACATGGGAGATGGAGGAAATGTCCCCTGGAATGAAACAGGCAAATACCCAGGTGGACTGATGCTAACTCAAAGAAGAAAGGGCCCAGGATTGACGGTATGACTCTCAGTAGCTTCACAATGGGCTGCTGTGGCGGTCACCTAACTGGTGTCAATTTGAGGATTCAGAGTGTGGGCGTGGAGTCTAGCCTGTCAATCTGGAGACAGCCAATGAGACCTCTGTGTGGGTGTGGCCCTCATGTGCCAGTCTAAGGGGTCAGCAGTGAGTAGTTTCGGAAGCATGGCCACCAGGAAGGAGAGAAGTGCCAGGGACGGAGCATGTCAGAGATCTGTGTGTGCAAACGTGATGGGTGCAACAGAGGCAGCAGCAGCAGGCTGGCGGGCTTCCAGAGCAAGTAAGGTGGCCTGCCTTCTGGCTTTGACAGCATGAAAGGCGCCTTGTAACCCTTGTCTAAGCAGGGCAGAGGCCACGGGGTGACGGGGCTAAGAGACTGAGAGCGAGCGAGCGAGCAACCTGCCAGTCTGGCTGAGAAGATGGCACTGCAGACAAAGAACGGGTTCCTTAATGTTTCCTGAATCTAATTATGGTCAGCTGTTAATTTCCCAAACGAACCCCCGTCCTCGAGTGTTATCTGTGATCTCTGTCGAATGTGGCGGGAGTGGCACGCTGGGGAGGTGCTGTTGGCGGCCCAAGACGCTAAAGAAGATGGAGGGGTAGAGGCATGGCTAGTCTTTGCCTTGTGACAATCAGTTGGGGCCCTGGTGTGGAAGTGGATCCTTCAGGCATGACACCAACCCTCCCCACTCCCCACTGGGGATTTCCTCAAACGCACCACTGGACCCCAGAAGTACACGTCAAAGAGAAGACTCCTCACCACGTTATCCCGGGATAAGGATTTAGACTGCGCATTCCCAAGCGTCCTTGGGCCCGTGGTGAGCTGGTTAACAGTTTGTCCATTTCCCTTCGCAGGGCATGATCACAAGTATTTTCAAGCACGAGGCTGCCAACCATGTTCAAGCCGGACACTATTCAACGCCGGCTGGATGTGGGGACGTGGGAAAGAGTTGACCTTAGAGAAGGCTGTTTGCCAGGTTAGTCCTGGGCTGGGAACTTGGATTTCAGGAGCGTCTCCATCATCCCCTGAGTGGTGCCTACTCTGTCGGCACAAGCAGTGATGGCTTCTGGGGAACATCTGCTCACCTCCTGGGACTCCCAGTGGGTGCTAGGGGAGGGCGCCTACTTGACTGAGAATGCTGGGCACCCGGTCTCTCACGAGCTGCCCTGGCGAACATTTAAGTCCTGTTGTCGCCGCCAGGTGAATGAAGTGCATCTTGGGGACTGCACTGAGAGAGCCCCCTTGGGTGCTTGTGCCTGGTTTTCTCCTGAGTCAACGTACCTTCGCCGATTTTCCGCGGTGCCTTTCCACTGTCGCCGATCACAGCTGTGGCTGCACCCTGGAGTCGTCCCCTTGCCTCTAAGAGAGCCCTCTGGCTGTACTTCTTCCAAGACATATTTGGTTTGGGGTTGTTTTTTTTGGAGGGGGGCAGTCCATGGTACTTTCAATATTCTTTACCAGCACCACGATTCAAACGCATCGATTCTTCTTCATGTGGATTCTTTCCATACCAAAAGACAGTTAAGACAAGAGCAAGAATACACACGTGTGCACCAAGAGATAGACAAAGTCCTGGGTTGGGGCATTGAGCTATCTACCGAGGGGGTTCAATCTGGAAAGAGGAGTAAGCGCCCTGCCAGCGCGGGCATTCTACTTCTGGCGACCCTGTAGGACAGAGGAGAAGCGGCCCTGTGGGTTTCCAAGGCTGTCAGTCTTTATGGGAGCACATGGTCTCCTCCTTCCCCTTTGGAGCGTGTGTCAGTCCGGGTAGACTAGAGAAAACAAACTGATAGATACACATATGGACATAAGGAAAAGGTTTATGTACAAGAGGAATAGGACATTGAGGAAGCATCCCAACTCAGTCCAGTTCAAAGTCATAAGTCTGACATTAGCCCATATGCCCAACACCAGTCTATAAAGTCTCCTTCCAACTCACGAAGTCACAGGTCAGTGGGTGCAGAGTCCCGGCGCTGGCAGGGGTGCCCTCATGGCTCCTCGCTTCCAGGGCTCAGGCTCCATCAACAGCATCCAGAGGCAATTCAGCGCTGGCAGGGATCTCCACGTGGCTTCTCCAGCTTCAGAGGTCTGGTTCCATCAGAGTAAGGCCGTGTGGCTTCTCCTCTGGCTCCTTCAGCTCTTCGGACGCTGCCATCTTGTCTTGTCCGTAATTCATCATCTCTGAGACTGACTCCCAACAACTGGGGAGATGGCTTTTCATCTCCACCAGGGAAAGAACTCAAGATTTCCCAGACGTCTCAGGAGAAAGCCATGCCCACACAGAGGCCTCCTTGGCTACTCCATGGCTGTCTCCAGACTGACAGGCCAGACTCCACCCCCATGTCCTGATTGTGAGATTGACACCGGCCCCTGACCACCTAGTGGGGCTGGGGGTTTGAGTGGCCAGCCTCGTGTTTAACGGCCCAGCATGTCGCCAACCGCCCCCAGCAGATCGTCAGGAAGAGTCGGGGAAAGAGGTCTTTACAGGCTTCCAAGGAAAAGGCCAAACAGTGGGGTCTTCACAGGGCGCACCTCCACGGAAAGAAAACCACCGTTCTCGGAGTCAGGTAAGGGGAACCGATCACGGTGACTGGGGGATGGGCAGCAGAAAAGTGGGTGAAATGAGACCACGGTCAGTATGAGACATGGGGGGAAAGATAAAATTTATAATAAAAAAAGAAATTAGAAAGTATCAAGGGACGGACTGGGCCCCGGTGGCGTAAGTGGTTGAGTGCAGGACTGTGACCCGCAGGCTTGGCAGTTCAAATCCAGTGGCGGCTCTCAGGAGCAGCGCTGGGTAGCTCCCACGACCACCAGAGGGCAGTGATGCCCACAAAAACAATTATCAAAGGACATGAGGGAGGCAGGCAGGGGGCAAAGGAGGAGCTAGTGTCAGGGGCTCAAATAGAAAAAAAACGCTTTGAAAAAGATGATGACAACCTATGTCCACTTGTGTTTGACACAATGGATACAGGCATGGATTCTGATCAGAGCTGTAAGAGTCCCCAAGAAAATCAAAATAGAAAACAACCATTCTCCCAACACTGGACCGATAAGCAACATCGTGATCAACAGAGAGAAGACTAGCTGAGCCCTGGTGGCGCAGTGGTTGTGTGCGGGACTGCGGCCCACAGGGTTGATAGTTCAAATCCAGCAGCAGCTCTCCAGGAACAAGGCTGGGCTTCCTACTCCCACCAGGGCAGTGATGACACACACACAAACAAACAAAAATAGAAGCCAATCAAAGGAGGAAGCCCTCAAAGAGATGGGTTGACACGGTGGCTGCCAGAGTGGACACAGGAATGGTGCAGGTGGTGAGGATTACCAGACTGGGTAGTTTCATTCTGTTGGACACAGACTTGTCTGCACCTAATGTCAAATTGCTTTTACCAAAGAGAAGTACTTCGAAAGTAATATTTTATAAGTGTGTTCTTGATCCAGAGCTGGGGTCCTGCCGAAACATCCTCAACAGTCCCTCTATGTGGGCAGCCCAGTCCCCCATCACTCCCTTGTCAAGATCTAACAAGCTGCACTCTGAAGATAGACATCCAAATGCCAGAACCCCACAGCCAGGAGCTGCCCTTTTTCCCTGAGCCCACAGAATTATTCAACATCACCGATCCCAAGAAACCCACGAAACCAGGCTAACCTCTCCTGTTTGCCAACAAGGGAACACTTTTGCAGTTTCAGCTTCCTCTTTTCCTGCCTCTGGGGGCAATTGTCCTGCCTGGCAGCCTTCTCTCGTGTGGAGCAGTAAGTTACGAAGAGTTCTTGCTTTACCTTGGTTGTGTTGTGCCATCCGTCCGTCCGTCCAAACCAACCAACCCTAACATCAAACCTTCTTATTAAGTCCTGTTGCGTCTATTTCAAGCCAGAGCCACCTCATGTGATAGAAAACTACCCTTATGGAGTTTCATGGCTGCAGCCTCTTCACTGTAGGACCAGAGGGCCACTAGGTTGGCTTCAATGGCCCTCCAGTTGGTTAGCAGCCGTGTTAATTCGTGTCCCATCAAGACGCCCATATCTCAAGATGCTCAAGCCTAATGTCTGAGAATGACAAAATGCATCTCAACTTCATGCCTTTGTTATGATCCCTGTAAGAGTGCCATCAGCGCCACTGAAGCAGGTTCTGACTCACAATGACCACGCGCTTTCCAAACAAGAGTTAAAAACAGCCCTTGCCCCTCCCTGCACCCGGGGACATTACCAAACCAACCCGACTCCCTGCTATTTCCTCCTTTCTGTCTCCCGGTGACCCGCGACAGACTTTCTGAGACTGTAAACCTGTACTAGCGCGGGCGGCCTCATCTCTGTCCGGCGGAGCTGATGGTGGGTTTGAACTGCCTGCCTTGTGGTTCGCGGGCCAACGCTTCACCCACATTTCTAGCTCTCTGATGTGCTCGAGCGCTTACCTGTTGGTAACCATCTGGGTCACTGGATCCCCACAACCGTAAAGGGGTCAGGTAAGGGTACCTTCTGCACACTAGAACACAGAGGCCCCAAATCACACCCGGGGGACACCGAGACAATTGGGGTGAACCTGATGGGGTATCAGCCTAAGAGAAGAAGTACTGGTGGCTAGTGGGTCACACGTCGGCCTCTGGCCACACAAGGCCAGCAGTTTGAACCCGCAACTGCGGCGGGGCAGAAAAGGCAGGCTTTCTGCTCTGGTCAAGATGGACAGCCTTGGAAGCCCCCCAGGGGGCCCCCAGGTCGCTAAGAGGGGGAGCTGACCCAGCGGCCGTGGGCAGGTCTCCCTGTCCTGCGACGGTGCAAATCAGAAACGACGGTGACGTTAGACCGTTTACGGAGGCCCGCAGAACGCACCCCCGGGTTTTAATGTGAACAGAAGTGTGGAGGAGAAATCTGGCGTCCCTCAAATCTCCAAGTTGAGACCAGGCACCCCGGGGCGGTCAGCCGGCCCCGGCGCCCCGTCGATCGTCGCAGGGAGGAGCGCGCGCCCCAGTCACCGTCGAGGAGAAAGCCAGGGGCGGGGACCCGGCTCCCACGCGCCCCTCCAGCCCCCCTCGGCCTTCAGCAGGGTTAAGTAAACTGCGCGGGGTAAGCTGAGAAACGAACCTCCCTCCCTCCCCGCCTCGCCGCCCCCACCACGCCGAGCTCGGAGACGTACCGGGCACGATCCCAGAAGCCAAGGTCAACCCCCTGCTGCGATCGCCCGCAAGGACCACCCGTCCCCAGGGCCCCGCAGTCGCCGGTCCGGACCCCGCGGCTCGGCCCTCGCCCCCGCCGCCCGCCGCGCGCATGCGCACCATCGCTCCGGGCCCTACCACCGCAGAGAGCGGGGGTGCCCGGCGCGGCGGGGTTCCCCCCGGCACCCCCCCCGCGAGGCTCCCGCAGCCCCCGCAGGCGCCTCTCAGGCCCGTGACACAGAGCCCACCCGGGCCCGGCCGCGCGAGCCACTTACGCGGCCCCGATGGCCAGGGGGCCCCCGGGACCCCCTCGGGGCTCCCCTCGGCTCCATTGGTCTCGTCCCGGCCCGCGGCGGGCGGCCCGTCTCCATGGGAACGGCGTCGCGCGTGGCCCCGGCGGCGGCGGCGGCGGCGGCGCATTGTGCGGCGGCCGGCCGTCGGGGAGGGCGTCCGCCCGCCGTTGCCAGGAGAACCGGGGGCTCCACAGTGACAAAATGGGCCGCTCCTCGACGCCCCTCCTCTCCCACCCCCAAGCAACGGACACTGGGCCCCTGTCCAGAAGTGTGCGGGGTCCCGGGAGGGACGAGCGGAGGAGCCGGGCCCGAGGGCGGCGCCATCCGCCCCACGTCTTCAGGTAAGACCGCGGCGCTCCGGGGCGGGGGACCCCCGGGGCCTGCTGGCTCCAGCCGGGGCAACAGTGGCTGCGCGCCGCTTCCGAGTGCGCGGAGGGCGGAGAAGCCCCCGCAAACTACCGGTGTGTGGGGTCCGTGAGGAAGCTCCTACGGGGCTGAGCCCCGGTGGTGTGGTGGCTGTGCGCGGGACTGCGACCCACGGGGTTGGCGGTTCAAGTCCAGCAGCAAGGCTGCGCCTCCTACTCCCACCACCAGAGGGCAGTGATGCGCCCCCATCCCCCTCCCCCCGCAAAAAAATAAGAAGCTCCTACATGCTCACCGACTATTGATGGCGGGCCGGCTCGGTGCCTGCTGCGGGCTGGCGTCCTGCCAGCCTCAAGGTTCTCCATAGAGCTGAAGAGGCAGGGTGTGATTTTTTAAAAAAAGTTTTTGGCGTGCAAGTACCACGTTCTTCACCCAGGAGCCAGCCACAGAACCCCAGAGGCCCCTGGGGCAAGTGCAGAGGCAGCCGGAGAAGGGGGGCCCTCCTGGCTCCTGGAACCCCAATCCACCGTCCAGCCGGGCACTCACCAGAGAAACCACATGAGCTGCATGCCGTGGGCTTTTTGGGGGTAGTCACATTTAAAAGAGCATGGGAGAAAAAAAAGGTTAAAAATTAAGTTGAATAATGCTGAGCCCCGGTGGTGCAGTGGTTGAGTGTGGGACTGCGGCCCACAGGGTTGGCAGTTCAAATCCAGCAGCGGCTCTCCAGGAGCAAGGCTGGGCTTCCTACTCCCACCAGGGTAGTGATGCCCCCCCCACCAAAATTAAGTTGAATATTATATTTCGCTCAGTGTACCATAGCTGTATCACTTCAATCTGTCATCGATATTTAAAATTTTACACAGCTTTCACTTTTCAAGTTAAACTAATTAAAACGAAGAGTTCGCACCAAATCCTAAGGATTCGTTCGTACTGTTGGATGGCACCCGTCTAGCCTCTTCTTGCCTCCCCGGCCTCACTCCCTTCTGGAACGGCCTCTTCCCTTTGGTTGACTCCAGAAGGCTCTTATATTTCCGCCCATGGATGTTAGCAGCTTCCAACTCCGCCTCCAAGTCACAGTTACCAGGTGGAATGAAACGCCGCCTGGGTCTGTACCATTTTCATGGTTGATGATGGATCAGATTGTGATGCCCTGTGTTAGTCTGGGTAGACTAGAGAAACAAATCCATAGACACACGGATGTAAGGAAAAAGTTTATATACAAAAGGAATGGGACATTGAGAAAGCATCCCAGCCCAGTCCAGTTCAAAGTCGTAAGTCTGATATTAACCCATATGCCCGATACCAGTCTATAAAGTCTCCATCCGATTCACGAAGTCACAGGCCATTCGGTGCAGAATCCTGGTGATGGCAGGGGTCTCCCCGGGGCTCCTCGCTTCCAGGGCTCAGGGTCCATCAACAGCATCCAGGGGTGGTAGAAGCAACTCATCGCTGGCAGGGGTCTCCACGTGGCTTCTCCAGCTTCAGCGGTCTGGTTCCAGTAGGGCAAGGCCGTGTGGCTTCTCCTGCTCGCCCAACTCCTCGGATGCTGCCATCTTGACTTGTCCATAGTTTGTCATCTCAGAGACATTGACTCCCAACAACTGGGGAGATGGCTTCTCATCTCCACGCGGGAAATAACTCGAGATTTCCCAGAAGTCTCAGGAGAAAGCCATGCCCACATGGCGGCCTCATTGGCTACTCAATGACTATCTCCAGATGAACAGGCTAGACTCCACCCCTACATCACAATCATGAAGTTAACATAAGCACATGACCACCACATGCCCCGTGGGGTTTTCACTGGCCTGGTTTGGGAAAGTAGACCGTTAGACCTTTCTTCCCAGTCTGTCTTCATCTGGAAGTTCCCTTGAGTCTGTTGAGCACCACAGCAAACGGGCTTCTGCTGACAGGAGGGGCTGCTGGCTGGGAATCCTATCTGGATGCGGACTTCTGAAGGCTCTGTCTGACCTGTTCCACCTGCTTCACTGGCAGCCTAAGGCTGATTCCTGTGAGGTCATACATACCTCTGCGCTCCAACTTTCTTGACCCTTGTCTAAAGTGACCAGACATCCCGCTTTTTAGCAATTTAACAACGTCCCATGGTGTTTTAAAATTAAAATATATTGCAATACTGTTTTTGCGTTCTATGAAAGTTTTTGTTGTTCCACATAGACCACATTTTTAATCAAGAACTCCCCCTCAGGTCAATGGTGCCCCGCTTAAAATCTGGTCACTTTGGGCTGGGCCCTAGTGACATAGTGGTTGAGTGCGGAACTGCGGCCCATTGACTTGGCGGTTCAAATCCAGCAGCAGGTCTCCGGGAGCAAGGCTGGGTAGCTCCCACGACCACCAGAGGGCAGTGATGGCCCCCCCAAAAATTTTTTTTGTGGAAAAGAAAAATCTGACCACTTTACCCTGGTCTGATACATATTGCCTTTACCACAGCACTCCACTTTTCTGCAGAGTTCCATGGTCGGTTGCCAGAACCCAATACTCAAGATTTTAAGGGTTGATTAGAGAAGTTAGTAGGTTACAAGGCAGGATTAGAAATGTGCAGGAGACAGTTCTTTTGTCCACAGCATTTTTCAGTTGTGCCAGTAGGCCTGTCAAATATTGAGTGAACCTACTCCTTTTTTTTATCTTTTCAAATGTAATATTTTTGGGGGGAGGGCATCACTGCCCTCTGGTGGAAGTGGGAGGCCCAGCCTTGCTCCTGGAGAGCTTCTGGATTTGAACCGCCAAGCACGTGGGCCGCAGTCCAGCACTCAACCACTACGCCACCGGGGCTCAGCCCCCAAATATAATCTTATTGATAACATGGTTCACATAATATACACTTCCATTGTTCAGTCATATTTATAAGAGTTCTCTTCCTACGCCCACCAGGGCAGTGATCACACACACACACACACACACAAACAGCACGGCAAGAACAACAGACTTTATAAAAAGTAAAAAGAATTTATGGGAAAAAAATATTACCTGCGCAGGGGTGGGCTGCCTCCGAGTAGGAGTTAAAACAGACCGACCCCATGCGTACAGACTTTGGGTTACATAGGGGTGAGCGATGCAGCTGTGCGAGTCAGCTAAGCCTGGACAGAAGCGTTGACCTTGACGAAGTGTCCTAGCACGTTGTGGGAACAGGGTAGTCAGGGTACTTCCTGGGTGGGCTGCCTCAGCTCCTGAAACAGATGGCCTGGTTTTGCTTACTCAGTTCCTGGAACAGTTTTGTTATTTTAAACATTTAGAGACGGTCCCAAAGGTTGCTAGTGTGCTGTTGCCTGTTGTTACAAAAGGCCTTTTCCATCATACAAAATGGCTCCTGGGATACTGACAGTTACACAATCACTTCACGAACATTTTTTACCTGCTTGGACTCATTATTCGTTCCCCAGCCCCTCCCTGCTGGGCCTCCAATAGGCCTTAATCCAGTTATTGTCTCCACAGCTTTACTCATCCCAATCTTCCTATAACTGGAAAACATAGCTACCAAAAAAAAGAACGGAAATAAAGCAGAGGAAAAGAAGCCCAATCGAGAAAAAAAGAACATATTTAAAATGGTTCAAAATGGAGATCAAGTGATCGATTATCACATTTTAACCTAATATACACCTGCCATCATGGAGTTTACGATATTCTCTGTCTGGCAGCAAGACTATTCACATCCCATAGCTATGTTCAAAGGGAATTCATCGGAGGCTTAATCCAGGGAGGCATCCTGCCGCGGATTAAGGTTCGCACTCACTGTCATCCCCTGCCTTCTGCAAATCGGGGGAAGCTCAAAGACCATCCCCTGCTTCGGGTTGGATATTGCTCTTTATCATCTTTAGATCACACAGGGTCGTGTGCTACTTCCACGTGGACGTGGCTGATGCCGCACTTGGCTGACGGCTGGTTTGTAGACAAGCTTTCGAGACGCCAGACCCTGTTCTTTCTGATAGCTGGGCACCACCTGGTGTCTTCACCATGCTTTGCCGTATCTTCAGGCATCTTTTCATGAGAGGGACCATCTTGTCTTATCTTCTTTCCAATCATTTCATTGGGGGCTCTTCAACTCTTAGAACATTTAATACATCATTTGTGTCAAGCATTCTTGTACACGTTGCCATCTTCATTTCCAAATATTTTCTACTTGAGCCCTTGGTATAAGCTCCCCCTCCCTTTTTTTAATTAATCATTTTATTAGGGACTCATATAACTCCCCTCTCGACCCATATATACATCAATTGTATGCAGGCCACATTTGCACACTTGTTGGCCATCATCAAACTCAAAATGTCCTCCCTCCACTTAGGACCCCAGTACCAGCTCCCCACTCAATATTTTCCCTCCTCTCTCCCCCATGAAACCTTAAAAATTTACAAATTGTTAGTACTTTTTCATATCGTACACTGTCCAACATATTCCCTTCAATCACTTAACTGTTGTCCATGCCCCAGAGAGGAGGTCACATGTAGACCCCTGAAATTGATTCCCCCTTTCTATTCCACCATCCCTCCACCCTCCCAGTATCACCACTCCCACCACTCGTCCTGAGGAAACATCTATCCTAAATTCCACATGTTTCCAACTCCAGTGTACATTCCCTGCTCTAGCTGGATTTGTCTGGTAGAATTGGGATCATGATGGTGGGAGGAAGCATTTGAGAACTAGAGGGAAGTTGCATATTTCATTGTTACTACACTGCACCTTAACTGTGAGCCTACTTTTTGTTTGTTTTTTGGGGGAGGGCTCCCTGCCCTCTGGTGGTAATAGGAGGCCCAGCCTTGCTCCTGGAGAGCTGCTGCCGGATTTGAACCGCCAGCCCAGTAGGCCGCAGTCCCGCACACAACCACTGCACCACCAGGGCTCAGCCCATGAGCCGACTTCTTAAGGAATATTTTTTCCAACTGGAGAGAAATGTAGTTAGTTTCCAATGAGTTAGCCCCTAGCCATGGCAACCCCCACGCACAAGAAAACCCAAGCAGGGCTGGGCCCTGTGAGCAAAGTCTGTGAGAGCCACAGATGTTCCACGGGCTGGCATTTGCACAGGTTGTTAGGTGCTGTTGAAGCAGTTTTGACTCACGGCAATCCTGTGTACGACAGAATGAACCACAGCCTGGTCCTTCTCCATCTCCACAATTGCAATTCTACTTGAGCCCCATACTGCAGCTACTGTCAGCCATCTTCTGGGGGTCTTCCTCTCTTTTGATGCTCCTCTGCTTTACCAAGTAGGAGGATTGGTCTCTCCTGACAGCATAATCAAAGTATGTGAGTCTTGCCATATTTGCCTCTAAGGAGCATTTTTCTTTTAGGGCATCACTGCCCTCTGGTGGTGGGATAGGAGACCCAGCCTTTGCTCCTGTGGAGCCGGAATTGAACCTCCATCCCAGTGGGCCGCAGTCCTGTGCACAACCACTACGCCACCGGGGCTCAGCCCTCTGAGGAGCATTTTGACGGTACTTCTTCCAAGACGGATTTGTTTGCTTTTTAGACAGTTCATGAAATATTTTTCAGAAGCACCATAATTCAAATACTTCAATTCTTCTTGAGCCTTCCTTATTCAGTGCCCGTCGTGGCATGGGTCAGCCAAAGCTTAGTCTTCAATATAACATCCTTGCTTTTAAGCACGTTAAAGAAGTCCTGTACAGCAGATTTTATCCAATGCAAGGTGACTTTTGATCCCAACTGCTGCTTTCATGAGCACCGATTATGGATTCAAGCAAGATGAAATCCGTGACAATTTCAACATCTCCCCTGTTCATCCTGATCCTACTATTGGTCCAATTGTAAGGATTTTTTTTTAACCTTGATTTGTAATCCATACTGAAGGCTGCAATCCTTGATCTTCATCAGCAAGCGCTTCAAGTCCTCTGTTAGAGCAAGCAAGGTGGTGTCATCTGCATAACCAACCAACCAACCAACTCACGACCATCAAGTCATTGTTGGTACCTGCTGACCTCGTGTGGGTTTCTGTGATTGTAGCTGGAATAGACATTGTTGATTGGAATAATGAAGTATACGGCTTGGCAAATTAAAAAAAAAAAATTACCTGCGTGGGGGTCTGCCGCCTCTGATAGGAGTTAATACAGACCGACCCCCTCTGCTTATAGACTTTTGGTTACATAGACTTTTGGTGAGCAGTGCAGCTGTACGAGCAAGCTAAGCTTGGACAGATAAGCGTTGACCTTTACGAATTGTCCTGGCGCATTGTGGGAACAGGGTAGATGAGTACATCTCAGGTGGGCTGCCTCAGCTCCTGGAACAGATGGCCAAGTTTTGTGTTACTCGGTTCCTGGGACAGTTCTGTTATTTTTAAACATTTTGAGAAGGCCAAAAGAGATAGTGGTGCTGTGCCTGTTGGTTTTTTTTGTTGTTGTTGTTGGGGGGGGGCTCGCATCAGTGCCTCTGGTGGTTGTGGGCGCTACCCAGTGCCGTTCCTGAGAGCCGCCGCTGGATTTGAACCACCAAGCCCACGGGCCGCAGTCCCGCGTCAACCACTGACGCCACCGGGGCTCAGCCCTGTGCCTGTTGTTACAAAAGGTCTTTTTCATTAAACAAAATGGTTCCTGAGATGTTGACTGTTACAATAGAAAGCCCAGTCTTTCCTTGGAGCATCTGGTAGTTTCAAACTGCTAACCACGGGGATCACAGTCCAACATGGAACCTCCACACCTGTATTCGCACAAGTTATTAATAAGTCTTATGTCTAATCCCAAGGCCACACTCTTCTTTATACAGTCCAGCTTCCCTTAACGATTTGCCCAGCCTACAGATTGACTAAGTGTGATGAGAGGATACAACCCTGATGCACGCCTTTCCTAATTTTAAGCCACGCAGCGCCCCCTCGTTCTGTTGACGCAAACGCCACCGATGTGTGTACAAATTCTGCTTGAGCACATGGTGTTTGGGAATTCCCGTCTCTTCAAAGCAATCCATAGCTTGTTCTGATCCATGCTTGGGTAGTCAGGGAAACACAAGTAAACTTCTTTTGGGTAGTCTCTGCTCTCAGTCAAGACCCGTCTGTTTCAGCAATGATAGCCTTTGTCCCACGTTGTCTTCGGAATCCAGTGTGAATTTCTGGCTATTCATTGGAGGACCCAGCCTCCGACATTAATATTGGGAGTTCCGCAGGCGCAGTGGCACACTGATGATTATTAATTAGTACCGTAAAGTCATAGCGAGCATGAGAAAGAGAGGAATACAGGAATCAGACACATGTCCTGTTCACATGCGCACCTCAGTCCTGTGGTCCATGTGGAGAGAGAGAGAGAGAGAGTGACGGGGGAGGGGAAGGCATGGGGAAAGGGAACAGGAGTTGGGAGAGGAGACGGCTGGGGACAGTCCCTGATGCTGACCAAGCCTTATATAGCTTTTGGTATCAGAAGTGGCCAGCCTCAGATACATACATCACGGGTTCGGTAGGTGCAGTTGTACAGCGATAATGATTATTTATTAAAGTTATAGAGAGCATGAGAGAGAAGGAAATAATGAGTCAGATCTATATCATGGTAGCATGCTCACCCCAGCTCCATCTGGTGGTTGGTGTGAGAGAAGATAAGGAATTAAGATTTACTCTTCACCAAGCTTAAATAACCTTTTTGGAGGCACATCTGAAACCCGTAGTTACAGGTAAGGACACGTCATCAGGAGGGGCTATCCCATAGGTCAAACAGTAAGGAGGGGGACAAACCAGTAGGAGATGTAATGAGAGAGGGAGGTTACTGGACTCAAGCTTAGGTTTGACATAATATTTTGGGGGATAACCTGGGAGAAATCTTTCTTTCCCACGTTTTGGGGATATGCAAGGCCCCTAGTTACAGGTAAAGACACACATTACAGCAAGGGTTATGCAGTAATGAGGGGTGGTCTAGGGACACACACATTATAGGAAACGAAGGGTTTAGGTGTATACACGTGGCAAGGGCAGACCCCAGACTCAAATGGCAGTCTAACCCTGATCATGCGTGGGTGGGCTTGACCTCCCTGTCTCTCCTCTAAGGAAGTAGTCTGCTGCTGTCTTTATCCGAAGGCAGCGGGACCTACTTAGGGAGGGACAGACTGTACCGCCCAATTGCTCTAGAGAATAACCCCTGACCTACTTCGGTTGACTTCCAAGTGTACAGTCATTGGCCAAGCATAGCAAGCAGCTTAAGTTAGGCATGTATTTGTGGGAGACTACTTGTGAGAAATCTTTCTGTCCCCACAGCATTTCCCTGTCAGTGTACAGCCACAACTGCTGTTTGATGATCTTCAACAAAATTTTACTTGCACATGATAGTGATGATCTTACTCTTTATTTTCATTTATTATTTTTAAGAGAAAAAGCTTTTATCGAGAAGGCCAATACATATCTGGAAATAAAGCTGCGTGGTCATCAGGAAAGGAAAGCAAGTCTGTACTTGGATAGCTTTTCTACCTATTTTGTGTGGGGAATGTGAAAATTGCTGGCAATATCAAGTTTGGGGGTTTTTAAAATCATTTTCCTGGGGAGGCATACAGCTCTCATCACAGTCCATCCATCTATCCATCCATTGTATGTCAAGCACATTTGTACATTTGTTCCTCTCATCATTCTCAAAACATTTGCTTTCTACTTAGCCTTTAATATCAGCTCCCTTTTTCCCTCCCTCCCCAATCCCCCTTCCCTATGAACCCCGATAATTTATAAATTATTATTATTCTTTTTAATTATTATTTTGTCATATATTACTTTGTCTTATGTCTCCCTTCACCCAATTCTCATTGTCCGTAACCCCAGGGAAGAGGTTATATGTAGAGTCATATAATTGGTCTCCCCTCTCTATACCACCTTCCACCCTCCCAGTATGGCTACTCTCACCATGGTCCTGAAGGGATCATCTGTCTCGGTTTCCTTATGTTGTGTCTGGTTTCTATCTGTACCCATGAACATCCTCTGGTCTAGCTGGATTTGTAAGATAGAATTGGAATCATGATAGTGGGGAGGACAGAAGCTTTGAAGAACTAGAGGAAAGTTGTATGCTTTATCATTGATACACTGCACCCTGACTGGTTTGTCTCCTCCCTGTGACCCTTCTGTAAGAAGATGTCTGTTACCTACAGAAGGGCTTTGGGTCCCCAATCTATACCCCCCCCTTTGTTGTCATCATTTTGTTTTCTTTTGTCACTTTGTCTTGCTATGTCTTGTTTTTTGTGCATATTATTATTTTTGCAGGTCTATCTAGATGATATAGATTGGATGATCAGTCTGGGCTTTTTTGGGGGGGAGTAGGAGGCCTCTGGTGGTGGGAGTAGGAGGCCCAACCTTTACTCCTGTGGAACCTCTGCTGGAATTGAACCTCTGTCCCAGTGGGCCGCAGTCCTGCACACAACCACTACAACACCGGGGCTCAGCCCAGATGATCAGTCTGAAGGAGGAAACAAGACCGATGGTTCCGAGGTAATATGGGTGAGGGGGAGGTGGGGGGAACGGAAGTGGTGTTGACCAACCCAGGGACAAGGGAACAGCAAGTGATCCAAAACCAGTGGTAAGGAGGGTGTGAGAGGCCTGGTAGGGATTGACTAAATGTAGGGTAACCGAGAGGAATTACTGAAACCCAAATGAAGGCTGAATATGATAGTGGGACAAGGGGAAAGTAAAAGGAAATAGAGGAAAGAAATAGGCGGCAAAGGGCATTTATAGAGGTCTAAATATAGGCATGTACATAGGTAAATATATTTATATATGATAATGGGGAAATTGATCTACGTACATATATTTATAGATTTAGTATAAAGGCTGCAGATGGGCATTGGGCCTCCATTCAAGTACTTCCTCAATGCAAGAACACTTTGTTCTATTAAATTGGCATTTCACGATGCTCACCTTCCTGACACAATCTCTGAAGACAAATGTGTGCTTAAGCAAATGCGGTGAAGAAAACTGATGGTGCCCGGCTATCAAAAGATAGAGCGTCTGGGGTCTTCAAGGCTTGAAGGTAAACAAGTGGCCATCTATCTCAGAAGCAACAAAGTCCAATTGGAAGAAACACACCAGCCTTTGTGACCACGAGGTTTCAACAGGGATCAGACATCAAAGAACTGAAAATCAGATCTTGCTCTTTAATGTGAGCATTCTGTTAGGTCACGTTTCTTTGTAATGGGTACAAATAAGGATCTCTTCCAGAGGTAGAGGTAGCAGTAGCCAGGCAGCTGTCTTCCCAATTTCCAGCATAGTGAGCGAGTGCTTCCAGTGTCTCATCAGCTTGTTGAAACATTTTCATTAGTATTTCATCAATTCCTGGAGCCTGATTTTTGCCTAATGCCTTCTGTTGCTGCTTGGACTTCTTCCTTCAGTACCATTGGTTCTTGCTCTTGTGCTACTTCTTGAAATGGTTGAAAGTCAACTTTTTTTTTTTTTGGTATACAATTTTGTATTTCTTCCACCTGACAATATTTTGCTCATAAAGTTTTTCACTATTGCAGCTGAAAGCTTCAATTTCTTTTCGCCAGTTCTTTCCGTTTAAAATCACAGAATGTGTTTCCCCTTTTTGTTTTTCCTATGCTAGCCCATTTCTTGCCCATTTCATTATAGTGCTTCAACTTGTCTCCTTGCGCTGGCCTTTGAAATGTCCTGTTCAGCTCTTTGACGTCATCATTTCTTCCAGTTGCCTTAGCTACTCTGATCAGAGTCTCTTCTGACCTTCACTGTGCTTTTTCCTCTCTTTACTGTCTTTTTAATGGCCTTTTGCTTTCTTTTATGTTTGATGTTCTTGATGTCTTCCCACAGCTCTTCAGATCTCCTGTCATTAGTGTTCAACGTATCAATCTGTTCTTGAAATTCAGGTGGGATATACTCCAGGGCGTATTTTGGCTCTGTGGACTTGTTCTGATTTTCTTCACCTTCAACCTGAACTAACCCATGAGCAACTGATGGTCTGTACTGCAGTCAGCCCTTATCCTGATTTTAGCTTTGACAGTGAGCTTCTCTATCATCTTTTCCCACAGTTAATCCATTTGATTTCTGTGTATTCCATCTAGAGAAGCCCATTTGTATAGTCACCTTTTGTGTTGTTGAAAAAGGTATTTGCTGTGAGCAAGTCATTGGTTTTGCAAAATGCTGTCATACAACCACCAGCTTCTTATCTCTCACCACAGCCATATTTTCCAACTGCTCTTTCTTTTTGTTTCCAACTTTTGCATTCCGATTACTAATCATAATGTGAATTGCATGTTTGTTCAATTTTCCACTGAAGTCCTTGGTAGAATCCTTTAATTTCTTCCTAACTAACTATAATAGTTGGTGCATAAATTTGTGAGATATCATCCCTACCACAGAAAGCATTATTCTTCACAATAGATCTTTTTTTTTTGGAGGGGGGGGGCATCACTGCTCTCCGGTGGTGGGGGTATGGAGGCCCAGCCCCACTGCTGGAATCGAACCTCCATCCCAGTGGACCGCAGTCCCACACACAACCACTACGCCACCGGGGCTCAGCCCCACAATAGATTTTTTTAAAAATTTTATTCTGGGGGGTCCTAAGTGGAGGGAGGATGTTTTGAGAGTGATGATGACAACATGTGTGCAAATGTGGTCTGCATCCAATTGATGTATATGTATATGTATATGTATATGTATGATGACAATGATGGGAGTTGTATGAGCCCCCATAAAATGATTTATTTTTAAAAAGGAGGGGAAAAGAGAGGAGCTTAAAACAAGGACTCAATAGAAAATATTTGGAAATGAAGATGACTTGTGTACAAATATGCTTAAAACAAATGATGTATTGAATGTTCTAATAGCTGTAAGAGCCCCCAATAAAATTATTGAAAAAAAACCTTTGGGGGGGGGCATCACTGCCCTCTGTTGGTCGTGGGAGCTACCCAGCGCTGCTCCTGAGCGCCGCCGCTGGATTTCAACTGCCGAGCCCGTGGGCCGCAGTCCCGCACTCCACCACTTACACCACCGGGGCTCAGCCCTTATTTTTTATTTTAAGGGTTGAACAGAAAAGGTGAGGTTATTGAAAGTCCAAAGGGCTTTTGGCTATTCTAAAATCTAGGTCGACCTTGAAATGGCACATTTGAGGATGAATGGGATGCTCTCCTCTTCAATGTGCCCTTCCCAGCAGAGTAAACCATATGACTGGTTCAAAGTGGCCAATACCAGCCCATTTCAGCTCACGAATGCCTAGGCTATTGATATTTATGTAGTCCATTTCATTTTTAATGTTTTTCAATTTTCCTGGATTCATACTGATAGGTTGAGATGGAGCCGCTGAAAGGAGAGAGAGCTCAGTTAGGGATGAAAAGTTAAAAAAAGGCTTTATTGAGGTAGGGAGGAACTTTGGGGAGGGGAAAGGAGAGCAGAGAAAGGGATGGGGGCATTTTGAGCTCCTGGGTGGTTCTGCAACCCAAGCTTCAGGTTAGGGAAATCGCTTTGTCTTACGTAAGCTTCCTTCCCCGGTGTGCTGTGGTAGGGGGCTTTGAAGTCCAGTGGGTCATCCATCTTTCTGAAGGGCTGACTGATGGAGCTTTGAAGCTCAGAAGTTGTCTTTCTCTCTGAGAGATTGGGAAAGGGGCTACACTAGTTTGGCTTTGAGAAATAAGTTCCTTGGAATGCTGGGTTCACAGGCTGTAAAGTCCAGTAGGTCGTCCATCTTCCCGAGGGGGTGAGAGAATGAGGGCTGCCTGGTCCAGACACATACTTGGTACATTCCAAGTTCCAATTATTCATGGGTGTTTGCAGCTCTTTCTTCTCATTTTGAGTTGTGTCCCATAGAAAATGAAGGTCCCCACAGCTTTCCTCCACAGGTTTTACTCTCTCCTGGTCATTATGGGGGGGGGGGCTCTACTTTGAGGTGGCAGCTCTTCCTCAGTCGTATTTTGAGTTCCTCCTAACCTGTGGGGCTCATCTTCTAGCAGGGCAGCTGATAATGCGCCACTGTTATTCACGAAGTTCTCAGTCTCTGCCAGTGCTCCACTGCTGTTCATGAGGTTTTGAATGGACTGGCTATTTCTTCACCACAGTCTGTTCTTAGTCTGGAGCTTCGCCGAAACCCGTTCTCTGTGGGTGACCCTGCTGGTGTTTGAAGTACCAGTGACATCGCTTCCAATAGCATAGCAACACCCAGGCCACCACAGTACACCACACGGGCAGGCAGGTGGTGGATATTCGGGCAGGGAAGCCAAGAGTTGCATTTTAGTGTTGTAAGGGCTGGGGTAGAAAGATGAAAGAATCCTAGACTTGCACAGAGGGCAAGGAGGACCAATGGCTGGGAGAAATCCAGAAGGACCTCTCCCTGGGCCTGAGAGTTGAAGTGTCCCAGGAGGGGAGGTCGTGAGGCAGGGCAGTCACGGCAGAAGGAACAGCGGACGCAGAGGCATAGAGGTATGCAGAGCATGGCAGAAGCAGGCCCCAGGGAGAAGTTTAGTGGGGCAGGCCTGTGGGAGAAGAGGGGTGCATAGAGGGTATAAGCCGAAGACGAGGGAAGGCGGGCACTGAAAAGGCTGCTCATTTGCTGCCCAGTCCTGCATGTTCTCTCTCTCTCTCTCTCTCTCTCTCTCTCTCTCAGTTATGAGCTTCTTAAAGGCAAGGTCTGAGTCTTTACTGCACTGTCACAGGCCTGTGCCCCTCTCCTGGCTCGGGGCATAGAGGGCCCCCCAAGGGTGATGCCTCCCCGCCCGTCACCAAGACCCCAGGAAGGTAGTCAGCAGTGTTCTCCAGCCAGGGAAGGAGAGGCCTGACGGGGCCTGTTTTCTGAAGACGACCGCACACTTCTGGTCCACCAGGAGCTTCAGGCTGAGGGATCGGAGCCAGGCGTAGAATCCTTGCCTCTAAGAGCCGAAAAGAGCCTGCTTGTGGTGGTTGGCTGCCCAGGCACCAGGCACGGACACACTGGGCGGGAAGTGGAACTGCTGTGCTTCCTGCGATTGAGTCCCTTGGGCTGGTGTTCAGAAGCAGGTTACCAGGCCTTTCTGCCTCACCCACCTTTTCTGGAAACTTTGCGGAAGCTGATGCAGCTTCACAGCCACACATAAGCCTTTTTGGTTTTGTTTTGTTTTTTTGTTTTGGGGGCATCACTGCTCTCCAGTGGTGGGAGTAGGAGGCCCAGCCCCACTGCTGGAATTGAACCTCCATCCCAGGGGACCACAGTCCCGCGCACAACCATTATGCCACCGGGGCTCAGCCCCACACATAAGCCTTTTCTGACAAATGGGCCGTGCCTGAGCTAGAGGTAGGAAGGCTGGGAATCGAAGTAGGAATCAAACTCCTATGGATCCATCCATTATTCCCCCTCTTCCAAAGGGGTATTGAGGTCCCTTAACCCAAATTTCTTTCTTTTTTTTTTTTGTGGGCATGCTGCTGCTGGATATGAACCGCCAACCCTGTGGGCCGCAGTCCTGCACACAACCACTACTCCACCAGGGCTCAGCCCCAAGCCCAAATTTCTTACTTTACATTTGAGGCACAGAAAGACAGAGATTTGATTCCATTTCTTGCTTGGAAACGGACTTACCAGGCTGTCTAGAACCCGCTCCCTTCAGTCCTCTTATCTCATTAAAAGAAAAAGAAAAAAAAAACCTTAAATAGGTATTTTAGTAAATATATATGGCAAAAAAGTTTCTATTTAAGCCATTTTTAAGTGCACCGTTCAGTGATATTAATTATATCCATCATGTGTGCAACTGCCAGCACACTGTTACCAGAAGTTTTTCATCACTCCAGACAGAAACGCGTTAACTCCTTGAGCAATAATCCGGTTTCCTCCCACGCCAGCCCCTGGGGACCACTCATCAACTTTGCTTATGCATTTGCCTGTTCTAGGTATTACATGTAAGTGGGGTCGTGTGATATTTGTCCCTCTGTACTTGTCCGAGGGTAATTTTCACCCACCAGGGCATTAGCAAGGAGTCCGGTGGTGTAGTGGATTAGTCATTGGACTGCTCACTGCCAGGTCAGCAGTTAGAGCCCAGCATCCACTCTGCCGCAGAGAGAGAAGTCCGTCTGCTCTCATTGAGATTGACAGCCCTGAGGCCATTTCCTCTCTCCCACACCTCCGCGTGGACCGCCACGAGGGGCTGAGCAAGACTTACAGCCTTGAAAGCTCAGTGGGCTAGTTCAGCCCTGCCCTGTCAGAGTTGACTCAATGGCAGTGAGCTCAGCCTTTGCGTAAGACATTCGCAGGTTAGAAAGAACCTTGAAAATACCTCGAACTGTCCAAAATTTCCAACTCCCCACCTAGCATGTGGCATCTGCCTCGCTTGCCATCAGCCCTGCCCAGCGGGTGGGAGTGGCCGGGCTCTTGTGGCTCCTGCTTTCCACGAAGGTTCTGCGTTATTCGTGTTCCCTGGGAAGCCGACTGAGTGAAGAGGGTGGGTGGGAGTGGGGGAGGAGAGGTCTTTCAAAGGGGGCTCTTTTGGTTGACAGTTTACAAGACGCTGGGCAGGGGCTGGCTTCAGGAAGATGGAGGCCATCAATATCTCTGCCTTTCCGATGATCCCACTGGAGGAGGACCTGGCTGTCTCTCAGGGTGTACAGGAAACCATGAAGAACGTCATCAGGAGGGACTTGAAAGACAACCTACCCAGTATCCTTTTGTTGTTGTCCCCTACAGCTGAGACCCGGACAGTAAACCTGTGTCATGTTAGAAGGTGCGGCCAAGCTCAAGAGCTCCTTCCTTTCTTCCCAAGACCCCCTCTCCTCCGGTGGGCTTCTTGCGGGGGGGGGGGGCAGTTTAAAGCGTGGTTTGGGGAAGTAGACACGGGGCCTTTCTTCCCAGGTATCTCTGAGTGCACTTGAACCTGCAGGCTGCCACATCTGTCCATGAATGTACTTTCGTCTGGTTTAAGTCCTCACCTACCCTCTAAAGATAACCCAGAGTCTGGAAAGGGGCCATTTGAGTTTGCTTTACTGAAACAGTCTGAGCGGCCCAAGGAAGATGTATTGGCAGTATTTATCGAAAGAATACGCAAAAGAGAAAGAAGCGCCTTTTTCTAATGGTCTCCTTTTTGCCTACCTGCCAAAGATTTCTGTAGACAGTGCCTAGAAAGGCAGCCTTCTGTCTTCAGACAAGATCGCTGCAGACCCAGCCCTTCTGAGTCTGTTTGACCACAGTTGACCTCATCTCTTCACGCCGGCCGGCCCCTCCCCCTGGGCCAATCGTGTGCTGCGCTCTGCCTTGTCCAGGGTCTAGCACCTTCTTCGTGTCCTGCCTCCATTGAGCGGCATCTCATTTCTTACCCTGATCTGTATGCTCGGGACCCATGGCATCTTTCCCAAAGGACCTTAGGACCCACCCACCAGACACTGTGCTCACTTATGCACGACGCCGGGCCTTTCCGTCCCATCCAGAGCCCAGTGCTTGACAGTCACCCAGCTGGCCGCCAGCCAGAAGTCATGACTGCACATCCGGCCATGTCTCTGCTCTCCCAGGTGTCCTGGCCGGCGGGTCCGTAATTCGCAAGTCCTGGAAGGGGGAGCGGGAATTTGGGAAACAGGAGACGTGAGAAATGGAGACAAGACAGGATTCTGATCAAGTCTCATTTATTAGGGAGAAATAAACCAATTTTATCGGGTAAGCAAGCCTAGGCAACAAGCCGAGGCATGAAACAAAGTTCACAAGTGAAGGTCAGCACACCTGCAAGTCACAGGATAAGCACAAAATGCTGTATTCACTACCTATATCATCTTGTCAAGCCTCGAAGGCCAGGGCCGTCCCTACAACCACCCTCCAAAGGAGGCCAGCTCTCCACAACTCAAGGTCTCTGCAAAAGTTACACAAGTAACAGACCACAAATCTCAGACAATAGACTGTGACAGAGTTCAGGCTACGTGACGATAGCCAGGTCACGCATGTCCGGGCTGGATGGCTCCGGACACCCAGGAACCCTTCGCTAGACCATGCCAGGCATGGGCACATCAGGGTTGACTTTAGAACCCCTTGCTGGGCCTTCCCCAAAAGTCCCCTCTTGGCTTCTTCATCCCACACACAGCACCTCAGCCTGTCCGATCCATTTCACTTTCCACCACATTTCACTTCTTTCCTCTTCACTTCTCAAGGAGCCTTGGGTTCATAAGAACCCCTGAAAGTACTGGCAGCAAGGCTGACTCCTGCTACATAGAAAGGGCAAGAGGATTTGCAGGCTTTTGCAAAGGATTTGCCCTCAACCAATTGAGGCTGAGACAGAAAGAAATGCATCTGTCATCTATTTTGTTCCATTTTGGTTTTTTACTGACCTGCCTAAATTGTCTTTCTTTCTTTTTTTGTTTTGTTTTGTTTTGGGGGGCATCACTCCCTCTGGTGGTCGTGGGAGCTACCCAGCGCTGCTCCTGAGAGCTGCTGTGGGATTTGAACCACCAAGGCCACGGGCCACATTCAACCACTTAAACCACCAGGGCTCAGCCCTTTCTTTTTTCAACCAACACCATTCTGTTGATTGATCTGTGGCAGGCCGCTGGGCCTTTTCCCCTAGGAGCCACTGGGACGGGAGTGGGGGTGGGTTCTAGTTGCCCGCCTTTGAGTTCAAGTCCAGCACTGAACCTGGACCTCACCCAGCAGAGCGCCTGCCCCGAGACTCCATCTCATCGGTCATTTGTAAAGTGACCCATGTCAAAAGTGATCAAAGAAACATGCAAAGGATGTGATTGGGTGGTGAGAGGGTGAAAAAAGGAAGGGTGGTGGCAGCGGTTGGAGGGGGGGGGGGCGGCTTCCTGGACAGAATTCCGCCCCCCCCCTCCCGTAAACGTAAATGCCATCCAGAGAGTTTCCTTAGCTGGCCCACCTCCCAGCCTGCATTATTGGTTCCATGGACCAGGTGAACCAAAGGATTCCTGAAATTGAGCTGGGCTCCAAACCACTGAGCAGCCTCCTGGTGAGTTCTGGGCGCTGGGGCTGAGGTGAGGCATGCGGGAAGGGCCAGGAGCCGGTAGGTCCAATTGAGCCAGGTTTTCTTCTCCCCCTTGGGCTCATCAAAGTGTGGCAGTGCCCTGGGAACCCTCCATGTATATAAAAGATGTTTATACAATAGAGAGCTTGGATTCACTTGTATGAAGCATAGCAAACACAACAGACTCAACCCTCCAATTATTTTCTCTCTCTCTCTCTCTCTCTCTGTCCTCTTTCTCCTCTCTCTTATCTCTCATCTCTCTGTCTGTCTCTTTCTCATACACACACACCATCCATGTGTTGGGGACAGGTGAGCAGGTTAAGCCACGAGGAGTTGTGTGGCAGCACTCCCACGAGGTGGACGTTGACCAGGAGAGCCCATAGAAGTGTCCCTTTTGGCCACCTTGGAATTGGGCAGCAGGCATGTATTTGATTTTGCTTTTTAATTGCATTTAAGATACGTGTGGCATACGTCCAGAATTCTCCGAAATATGTTCAACATTGATAGCCACAGTCACACCATCCAGTCCATAGGCCACGACTGACAACCCTGGGCATTGTCGGGCGAGCCCCACCAACACCGCCCTTGGGAAAGGACTTGCAAACCCAGTGGGCTGACTGTCCTCATGTGACCCTGTGCAGAAGGTCCCACACGATGACAGCCATATGCCGGAAAATCACAGACCACTTAAGACCCAGATCCCTCCCTGGCCGACGGTGGGTCAGTCTGAACTGACTGCCCACAGGTTCGGTTGGTTCTGTACCTAGTGGCCCAAGGAGCTGCATTCCAACATGGAATTCCATCAGCAAGGGTTGTCTTCATCAGAGCCCCAGCTCCTAGCATGCCATTTCCTGCCTTAATAGCCCGTCAGCTTCCCTGTCTGTTGTCAGCAGACATCAGGAGAGGGACTCAAGCAAGACAAGGGGAATAATAGCTTTTTGTGCCCCACCCACCAGGCAAAATGGTCTGACCCTCCAACCCCTCCCCCCCTCCATCCAGGTTGGTCAGGAGCCCCCTAAAGCCCCCATTCCTTTTTGTTTTTTGAAGGCAATTGAGCTATTCGAAGTGGAGAAGGCGGCTTTAAGAGAGAGAAGTCGTGGCGTCCAGGGAAACAGAGGCAAAAACCCTTTCTCTTAGCTTGGGCGTGGTTTTGTGGGTTCGGATTTTTAAAAAATTTTAGATCCTACAAGCAATTGATGAGGACTTTGAAAACAAAAAATGGAGGAGCGAGGCGGAGTGGATGTTTTGTCCTTGTCTGCAGGAGTCTTAAGCCTGACTTGTTGACCTTGAGTGGGGAAGGCCGCCCACCGCCTCACAGTTGCATCATAGACCACCTGCTGGGTGTCCACGTGCTTTAGCACCGGCAGCCACACGTATGCTTCTCATTGCCCCTGCTGGGAGGCGCCATCGGATTTACTGGTGAAGGAACAGATCGTGGGGTGGACGGGGTCACACAGCTCAGGGGAGCCGAGGTTTAGCCCAGATCAGAATCCCTGGCTCACGTAGTATATGCTGCCCCTTGCTGCTTCTCGGGGTCAAAGCAGAAGGATCCCAGGAGAAGGGACCTCCCGCCAAGTCCACATGACCCCTCCGGGCACTAGTAGTACCAGGAGTCTCCATGTGACTACTCAGTGGCGTGGCTACGAATCGGGCTGCAATCAGAAAGGACAGCAGTTTAAAGCCACCAACCCCTCCAGGGAGAGAGTTGAGACTTTCAAGAAACTTTTAGAAACGCACAAGACCCCCTTATACGCTTCTAAGGGGCCAGCATTGACTCCATGGCAGTTTTTATTTTAAAACAATGTGTTAGTCTGGGTACATTAGAAAAACAAATACACAGAAACTCTTTTTGTGTGGGCATCACTGCCCTCTGGTGGGAGTAGCAGGCCCAGCCTTGCTCCTGGAGAGCTGCTGCTAGATAGGAACCGCTATCCCTGTGGGCCGCAGTCCTGCACACAACCACTATACCACCGGGACTCAGCCCCCAGAAACTCCTATTCTAAGAGAGAGTTTTACATAAAGGACAAGTGCACATCAAGAAAATAGCCCACTCCAGTGGTGTCCAAGCCCACAAGTCCATCATTAACCCACCAATCCACAATGCCCTCCTCCATCTCACAAGACACATGCAGTGACGCCGAGTGCAGGAGGAAAGTTGAATCAGGAGCGTGGGGACAAGGGTCTCCACGCGGCTGCTCCAGCACCCAGGGCTGCATGGGGGTAGGTCCATGTGCCTTCTCCTCAGGGATGTCCTACAGGAAGTGATCCTTGCCAGCTGAAGCAGGGACCTGGACCAGCAACATTAGGTCAGCAACAATATGCACCAACAATATACACCAGTTCACAGGCTCAAAATCTCTGCATCTGGTCAGGCGGGGGCTGGTCAGCTCAATCTGGGCTGCCTCACTCAGCCTCCCCAGGGTGCCCATTGATCACCTTGCCTTTAGACCATGGGCACTCAAAAAACTTAGCCCCCTCTTGCTAGATCATCAACTTTAGACCAGCCAACCCTCTCTCATTTTCTTTTTTCATGTAAACCAAGTCCACAGATGACAGTTGCCAAACTCAACCCGTCTCTTTATTGCTGCATTTCTCCCACTTCCACCCAACAAGTGGTTCCAGGTGGTCACCTAGCAAGCATTTCAGCCTGCCCACAGGCTCCCTTTAACCTCCAGTCCCAAAGAGGAGTTTTCTTCATGGTTCCAGCTTTTTTTCCAGCTTCTGACAAAGACCTGAGTACTGGTTCCTGAGTACTCCAAAGCACTGGGTGGGGGTAATCTTTTCAGCCCATCTTAAGAGCAAATTTTAATGGCTGCAAGCAAGTGAACTTACAAACTTTCTATTTTCACTCTTCCCATATTTTCCCCAGAAGACAATTGAGTAAGCAGTGTGGCTTTATCTGACCTCTGGCTAGCCGAAGGAGAAAAACTACCCTGAGGGAGAGGTCAGGCAAATATCCACTCTCCTTCTTTGTTTTTCCAGTACCCTACTCCCAAGTTTTGTTTTTAATTTTTTGTTTGTTTGGTTTTGGGGGGCATCACTGCCCTCTGGTGGGAGTAGGATACGCAGCCTTGCTCCTGGAGAGCTACTGCTGGAGTTGAACTGCCAAGTCAGTAGACCGCAGTCTTGCACTCAACCACTACGCCACCAGGGGTCAACCCTTGTTTTTAAGATTTTTTTTGGCATCCCTGCCCTCTGGTGGTCGTGGGAGCTACCCAGTCTTGCTTCCAGGGAGCTGCTGCTGGATTTGAAGCGCCAAGCCAACGGGTCGCAGTCCTGCACTCACCCACTGCACCACTGGGGCTCAGCCCTCTTTTTAATTTTTTAAGCATTTTTTATTAGGAGCTCTTACAGATATTATTACAATCCACAGTACCATGAGATCTAGCATAGCTACACAATTTCTGTCATTAGCAGTTTCTTTTTAAAAAATGGTTTTGTTGAGGGCTCATACAACTCATAGCACCATCCTTCCATCCATCATGTCAAGCACATGTGTACCTTTGTTGCCATTAGCATTTGCAGTGCATGTTCTTTCTTGAACTCCTTGTTATCAGCTCCCCTTTATCCCCTCTGCCCCCCCCCCCCCACAACCCTTTAGTTTTTTTAGTCCTCTGATTGCCGTCAGGCCAATGAACAATTCCCATTGTACTTCCCACTCAGCGAACAAGCCCCAGCTTCCTCATACCGTATTTCCCTTTCTTCTGCAGACAAGAACCTCAAGCCTCAAGTCACACCCTGCAGCGAGGACAAGAATGCCAAATCGTTGATTTTAAAGAGAGTAAGGGGGAGCGTGGCCATGTCTGTCTCTGGTTTCTGCTGGGCCTGAAAGGCAGTTTATGCCCGGGGATGGAGGACTTGGTGGGAGATCATGCAGGGGGCACTGCCCATTGGTTCTCTTTTGAAAGGCTCTAGCACTCTTTAACAACTGCAGGGTCCCTCACAGCATCCCTGGGAGGGCATCGCTGACCCAGCTGCGCGATGAGGCAGGCTCCACAGGTCAGCTGCCTGCTGATGCTGAGAGCTGAGAAGCAGAGTGTTGTGCAGCGTGAGCTCGTGCAGGATTCGCCTCAGTGCTGGGCGGCTGCCGGGAGTCACATCCTTGTGACATTGATCATGGAGCCCCCTTAGCAGCCTGGGAGTCAGGAGCCGTTAGCTGAGTGACTGTCCAGTGTCCTCTGCCGGTGGCATGGAGCTTGCTAATGGCAGAGCCAAACTTCCTGCCTGAGTGGGTCACCAGGTCTTTGTCCCGTGGAACCTTTGGGTGGGTTGGAACCAACAACCCGGTAAAGTTATTCTAGTGTCTTTGTTAAAAAGGAAAAAAGGGATGTGTGAGTGATATTGTTTGACACTGTCCAAATGCCCATGTTCAGACCCTCCTTCTTTGCTTCCTGGTAGAAAACAGCAGATAAGAATTTGCTGGTGGAGTTTTACCAGTATCCTGATTTTAACCCCTCTGGGCCGAGCGAGCTCCCGAACGGGGTCTACTTCTGTGACATGGTGAGCAACGTCATCCGGTCTGAGAAGAACCCCAGTACGAACAAGGTAAGGAGAGAGATGGGACAGCGGACGGGTGGCAAGCAGCCAGGCTCTCCTTCAGCTGGACAGTGCCCTGGGGCGCCCTCTTGCCCCACAGGAGAACAGAGGCACCCGGCCTCTGGCTCATTAGCCTGCAGTGATGAACCAAGTGGCAGGCGACCGAGGGGAAATGAGAACCCGAGCTTCGGGTCACTCAAGCCCCGGTGTGTCCTGCCAGATGGTCTCTAGGCTGTTTAATGGAGCATCCTCGCGGGGCTGCTGTCACATCCTCCGACTCCCGCCAACCTCGTGCTGCAGTCTCGTGCCATCCTCGCTGTCGTAGGACCTCTGAGCCGCGATTGCAGCCATCTCATTTCCTTGGTGGCTGCCGCCTCCCCCTTACCAAGCATGTCTGATGACCCGTGAGGGTGCAGAGCTGCTGCTTCATGTTTTGAGCCACGCCCCATCGGCAGGCAGAGGGCTAGATGACTTCACCCCACCTCCCACCCTCAACCATTCCTCTCAGCTTGACGCGGAGGAGGCAGCTTGTTCCAGTCATACCTTGAGCGCCTTCCCACCTGAGGCCCGCATCTCCCGGGACTGGAGCAGATCCTGCGCTGTGGCGATCCAGGCGATGCCCAGCCACCGATTCTCAGAAGCCCAGGTCCAGACCTTCTCCCTTGTCTGTCGTCGACTGAAGGCACCTCTGAAACTTGTCCACCTCAGGGGGCCCTTCTGGCCTCTGAGAACCTGGTGTGGCTTCCAGCAGCACAGCCAGATGCCAGTAGCACCCAATGACTGCCCTCGAGTGGACTTACGGTTATTGTGGTTCTTCCGGGTAGGAGTGCCCCACGGGGTTTCCGAGGCTGTCAGTCTTTGGGAGCGGACACCCTCCTCTCACTCCAGCAGAGCCGAGGGTGCATTTGAACAACCCAACTTTCCCTGCTGTGGCAACCGGGCTCCCACAAGGCACCCCAGTAAGATTGAATTACTCCTCCCATTGGCAGTATCAAGTTCAATGCCCTAGGTCAGAGGTCCTCAAACTTTGGCCCACAGTGAATTTGTTCGTAGTTTGTTTTTGTTTTGTTATTTTACTGTAGTCCGGCCCTCCAATGGTCAGAGAGACAGTTAACTGGCCCACCGTTTAAAAAGTTTGAAGACCTCTGCCCTAGGTGATATGCTGAGGGTCTGTCTACTGAAGAGAACAGTGACATTCTTCTGGGAAGGAAGCAAGATGATCACTAGACACTCAGCAAGGAGCACAGCTGAGCCAGGGCTTCCTGCTTGCCAGACATGGTTCTGAACACCTGCCCGAGTCACTCGCACAATCCCTGGAGAAGGGGCTTTTGTCAACATCCTGCCCGGGAAACTGAGCACAGAGGGGCACGCAGTTCCCTGAGCCCTTTGCTCCAGGGACATGCAGTTCACTCTCTTTGCTTGAAGTCACACAGTTCACACGTGAACGAGCTGGATTTGAAGCCAGGATGGTGAGGCGGCATCTCCTGTGCTTTGGACACGTGATCCGGAGATGGAAGCTGGCCTGGCAGTACAGCTGGGAGGGCGATGGCTCCCCGGCTGTCCCTACTTGCCACTTGCTGGCTGTATTCCCTGGGGCAGCGATGTCACTTCTGTGGTCCTCTGTCTTCTCAGCTGTGAAAGAGAGATTACACTGCATCCTTCCTGCAAGGGTTTAGCAGGGGATAAGCAAGCTTAGATGAAAGACTCAGCAGTGTGTGTGTGTGTGTGTGTGTGTGTGTGTAAAAGTGTGTTGCACAGTCATTTGACTCCAAAGATGACTAGCAGGAAATTAATCAAGTTATGGGACCCAGACAGACTGGTTCTGAGTGCAGGCAGTTGTAAGGCTGCTGGGTTGCCAGATGACTTTCAAACTATAATAGCAACAACATGCATTGTGTTTCTTTTCAAGCCTCTGTGTAAAAAAACAGAATTACAGAAGTTCCTGTCTTCACCTTGCCAACGAGCCATCCTGCTGGATAGCTTCTGGTGGATTTTTCATGAACGATACCAGGTAAAACAAAAATCCAATTTCTCTCCATCACCTTGAACTGTGTTTTTACAGGACGAATTCCACCTGATCCCATGGATCACCTAACAAACTCATCTCTTAGCTCACCCATGCCTCACCCATGCACCCCTGCTGTAGCCAGTACCCAGTATTTTATAAAACACACACACAGTGTCACACTATTGTGAATTATTAGATGGCCTGGACATAGCAGATCATCATTTTTACATTCAGCACTTAAATAACTTATCTTACCCCGTCCTCCCTTCCCCCCATTTCCTCCTCATTGGATATTGCCTTCCCTTCACCCGCCTTAGCACCTGCCCACCCTGCAGCCTGTGGTTTCTTTTTCCAACCCTTCCCCTCCTGCCTCCATCGGAGTCTGTTTCTTTTGAAATGAAAACCTTTGACCTTAATTTTTTTTTAAGAAACAGTGCTCTCATACGCTATCTGTCCACTGTGATTGACCGGCTTCACTCGGGACAGTGACCTCCATGTCCACCATGCACAGCGCATCCCAGTTCCTTCATGTGGCCCAGCATCCCACTGGGTGCACGGACCCAAGTTTATCAGTCGTTCTCCACAAGTGGGCACAGAGGCAGCTGCCATCTTCGTGCTGGTGTGAGCAGTGCTGCCCCACCGCACCGTGGGGTGTGTTTGCCTTTATCTTTAGGGTATCAACTGAGTAGGGGGCGTGCTGGGTCACATGGCACTTCTGTTCCCACTTGTTTGAGGAAACGCCATCCTACCTCCCACCGTGGTGCTTCTTTTTTTCCAGCCCCTCCCTCCTACACAGTCTCCCGTCTCTTCTAATGCCTGGTTCTCTCCAGGCCTCTCCACTACTGCATGGGCGGGCCCCCTTGCCTGCAACATTCTCTCATCTCCACCCGTAGAAACCCAAAGGACCTCTCTGAGTCAGAATCGACTCAACCGCCCCAAGGTATCATGCTTATGTCCCAAAGTACAGCCCAAAGGGACACCAAGGATGGGAGAGGTCTGAGAGGGTTCCAGGCCTGAAGTGCCTGTGCCCCCAGGGATGCCCGACTTTTTGAAGACAGACATCCTTGCCCATCAGGACTCTCTCCACCAGGAACTTGCCTCATCACTGTGTGAACCCCAATGTTCCCCATGGGTGGGCTCAGACACGATCAGTAGTGTAGTGAGGCTGGCGCAGGCTCCGGCCGCGTCCCGTTCTGCTCTACACGGCCTGGCTGTGGGCTGGACCCGACTCCCGTGTCCATGACTGCGAGCACCCCGGTGCTGTCTCCCTACCTCAGTAGCTTCAGAGGTGGCCTGCCGCTCAGGGACCTAGAGCAAAGGCCAGTTGCTCTCCTACCGCACCTCCCAGCGTGAGGACACACTAGATGTGTTTTCCAAGCAGTGCTACCGTCTAGTTCACATTTTAAGAGGTCTCTGACGGGGCATCAGGAAGGACAGAGAGGGTAGTGAGGAATGGACTGTCATGGTCCAGAGGAGAAAGGCTGATGGCTTGGATTAGGGTGGCAGTAGTGGAGGTAGCCGCTCAGACTCACATAGCAAGCACTGCATGGCAACACACACACACACACACGTATAGAACATGTATATGTTATGTAGGTATGTTACCTATACAGTACACATGTATTACTAATGTGTAATTACAATGCTGGCTCCTAGTGTCCCCCGGTGGGTATCTGAGACTATTTATGGGTAACTATTTATGGGAGTGGAAGCCCAGTCTTTATCCCCTGGAGCTGCGGGTGGTTTTGAACTGCCGACCGCTGGGGTCTCAGCTCAGTGCTTAACCAGGACACCACCAGGGCTCCAAAACATTCAGTAGTTCAGTGTGCCACCAACCTCATGAAGTGCCAGCTTCCAAACCCATGCTGGTCTACCACTTCCTCCTCCTCCCCCCTCCTGTTCCTCCTCCCCCATCAGAGTGGGGATAGTCAGTCAGTAGGACTCGTTGACCTCTGGACTGTGGGAGTGAGAAAGTAGGGGCGCTGTAGGTTTTGCTCTGAGCACCCACTCTTTGTGGGGAAGCTCGGGCAGTGGTTGACATCACATGGCTAGTCAAAGGCAAGGCGAGAGGGGAAAACCGAGATCCCCTGACCCAGAGTCAGAATTTGTTCTTCAACCACATTCTGCATCCACGCACAAGTTTTATAGACTCTGAGTGAGAGAGGAAAAAAATGCGTTCACTGGTTCATAAACTATATGATACGCTGATATCGTGAGACTGAGATGCCTGGAAATGAGGAATGCCCTTGGCTGTTTCAACAGGAGACCCCAGTCATTCTTTTTCCATTTCTGTGCCTGGTAGCCCAACAAGGACCTCCAGAAGAAGCTGTTTGATCGGATATCCAGAAACTACGTCTATCTTCTGTTTCATGGACCCCGGTCCTACTATGAAGAGGCTCTCTTAAAAGTAAGCATCAGCCATGTTGAGGTAAAGCACCGCCTTCCAGGGCTGTCTACCCCTTCCTGGCACCAACAGACGCTTGCCAAAGAAAGGAACCAACAGGAACCCCTAGCAAAAAGGATTCGCAAGTTGTGCTTTATCCATCGGCTGACATGCAAGGCTGTTGGTACCCAAACCTTAGGTCTGTATGTACTAGGAGGCTTAAGCTTCAGGGAAGAGCCCTTTATCTTACTTCTTCCCCTGCTGAGCCTGTCGGCTTTTTTATTTTTTTTGTTTTTTTGGGGGGCATCACTGCCCTCTGGTGGTCCTAGGAGCTACCCAGCGCTGCTCCTGAAAGCCGCTGCTGGATTTGAACCGCCAAGCCCGCGGGCCACAGTCCCGCACTCAACCACTTACGCCACCGGGGCTCAGCCCCTGTTGGCTTTTTTTGTTTGTTTGTTTTAGGCATCACTGCCCTCAGGTGGTGGGAGTAGGAGGCCCAGCCTTTGCTCCTGGGAGCTGGAATTGAACCTCCAACCCAGTGGGCTGCAGTCCCGCGCACAACCACTACGCCACCGGGGCTCAGCCTCCTGTTGGTTTTTTAAAGACAAAAACATTACCTTGTGGATTGGGTGAAGGTGTACAGAGCAGATGAGTTCTCCAACAATCCAAACACATTTCACTTCTTGTCATTGATAGGGAGCCCCACAGTGTATATCATTGATCCCGCTTCCTCCCTGTCCCTTTTCTTCCTTCTTTCCCAACACTTCTGAACTCTGTCCTTTAAGTTGTCATCCCACTTCTTCCTCCACGAACTTTCTGAAGTCCCCTTTTCTATACTGATTGGGAAAGATTGATTTGACTTGAATCAGAAAAGCCAATTTAGTCATTGTCCTTTTAAAGGAATTAAAAAACAGAATCTATCAGCATATGTGCCTGTAAGAACAAATCTGGGTGAGGAGGAAGTGGCCAAACCTTTAGCCACAGCCACCTCTGGGGAGATTGATGGTTCATTAAGGTGGACACCGCTTACCTTTTGACTAAGAAGCAACATCGGGCAGACTGTATCAGATATCAAATCCATGGGAGCACTAACTCTGAGCTAGAACGAAGAGATCAACTTGAGTTTTGAACCCTGGAAAGTGGGACGGCGACTCTTAAGGATTTTCCGTGTTCTTCACAAGGCCTTCACCGAAGTCCATTGCCACAGGCTTCGGCCCAGTCTAGCTTAGTCTGGAAATAAGACATTAACAGGGAGCTACCAGAAGTTCAAGCCGGATGCAGAGGTGGTCAGGGGACGAGGGATTTCATGGCTGGGGGTAGATGGTCCGGGGCTGAAAGGTGAGAATACAAGACAGATGTTTGTTTGCATTTTGTTGACTATGCAAAGGCATTTCACGATATGAATCATAAAAAATTATGGATAGCTCCGCAAAGAAAGGAAGTTCCAGAACCCTTGTGTTCATTTGGAAACAGAAGAGGATACTTAGTGCTTTCCAATCAGGAAAGGTGTATCAGAGTTGTATCCTTTGACCATGCTCGTGCAAAGTGTAAGAAGCATAGTTGTTAAGACTGCTAGCCACAAGGTCACCAGTTCAGAATCCCGAGCTAGCTCCGAGGGAGAAAGGTGAGGCTTTGTACTTCCATAAAAAAGCCTCAGAAGGATGAGCCCTGGTGGCGTAGTGGTTGTGCACGGGACTGTGGCCCACTGGGTTGGAGGTTCAAATCCAGCAGCCAGGCTGGGCCACCTACTCCCACCACCAGAGGCCAGTGATGCCAAAAAAAAAAAAAAAAGCCTCAGAGGCTCACAGAGGCAGTTCGACCCTGCCCCAGGGGGGTAGAGTGATGAGTCAGAATTGACTCCATTGCAGTGAGTGATTCAATGTGCATTCTGGGTAAATGAACTCTATGAGGAAGAACATGGCACCGGGCTTGAAGGAAGCTTCATGAACAAACTGTGACATGCATTTGACACCACCATGCTTGAAGAAGGGGAAGAAGACCTGAAGCACTTCCTGATGAAGAGCAAAGACTTCAGCCCTCAGGATGACTTACCCTGTAGTGTGAAGAAGATGGAGAAGCCTCCCAGCTGCATCCAGAAGCCGCATCTTGCTACATGGAGAAAAGGTGGGAGTTGCCGAGGATTTCCTTTCGCCAGAACCACAAACAATGTTCCATGGGAACAGCAGTCAAGAGACTCAGTGACGTGTTTGCCAAACTGCTGCCAAAGACCTGAAGCGTTTAAGTCTTGAAAGTGTTGACAAAGAATGATATCACTCTGAGGGTGAAGGGGTGCCAACCCAAGCCAGGGAATTTTCAGTCGCCCCGGATGCCTGGGAAAACCGAACATTGAATAAGGAAGACTGATGAATCGAGGCACGTGAGTGGTGGGGCTGGAGCAGCATATTGCGAAAAGGACAAACCGATCTGTCTTCGAAGAAGCCTATCCAGAGAGTTCCTTAGATAGGAGGAGGGCCAAACTTGGTCCTACACCCCTTGGACCCGTGATCAGGAGAGAGACCGGTCCCTGGAGAAGGACATCCTGTTTGGTAAAGAGGAGGGGCCGTGACAAAGAGGAAGGCCTTCCAGGAGATGGACGGACAGCCGCGGCTATACCCGTGGGCTCAAGCCCAGGGACAGGTGTGAAGATGGTAGGACTGGGCAGTGTCTTGTTGTGTTGCCATGGGTCGGGACGGACCTGATGGCACCCAACAACAACAAGAAAAGCAGCAGCAGCATGGGCACGTGGAAGCTGGGCGAGGGAGGAGGGGAACCTCCGGCTTGCCGTGTTGCTGAACAGACGCCGCATACACCGCAGACTGCCCAAAAGAAAACCGCACAAAGTTGCATTGGCAGAAGTTGAGAAGAAAGACACCTTAGAAGTGAAACAATGAGACTGCCTTACCCCCTGTGAACATAGTTCCAGGAAGAACCAGTCCCTGGGCAAGACCTTCTCACTTGGTCATTTGGTGGCAGGTTAGTGGAAAAGAGGACAGTTCTCAGTGAGAAAGATTGACAGTGGCCACAGCACTGGGCACAATCATAACAGCAGTTGTGAGTATGGCACAGGATGGCCAGGTCAGACCGGTTTGATAACCCCCTAGAACAGCACACTGGAACATGAGATCATACTTGTAAGGGCCTAGCACATAGTAGGTGTTTTAGTCTGGGCTGATGAGAAACAAATTCATAGACATGCATATGTGCATAAGAAAGAGCTCTCTATAAAAGAACAGTTATATATTATGGAAACATCTCAGGCCAAATCAAGTCCATAAGTCCGATGTTAGCCCCTATGTCCAATACTAGTCCATAAATTTCTCTTTAGACTCTTGGAGTTATGCAATGATGCCGAATGCAGAAAGATCACAGGCCAGTGGGTGAAGAAAGTCTTGTAGATCCAGTGGCCGTGGAAGCATCTCAGCACCATGTGCTTCTCCATGTGGCTCCTTCAGCTCCAGGGCTCTGGCTCCATCAGTGTGTCTCCATGTGACTTGTCAACAGGAATGTGAAGCAGAGCATGTGTCCCGCCTCCAGGGAGGAAGACGAGAGTTCTTGAAACCTCAGGAGAAGGCCAGGCCCACACACAGGCCTCGTTGGCTATGACCTGATTGACAGGCTAGGCTCCACCCCTTCATTCAAGTGAACAGGAGATTATGTAACTGCCACAGTAGGCTTCCAGTAATTGATGGAGGTGGCCCTTTGGTTAGTGGTTTATAGGAAAGCAGAACTTCAACACGGATCCTTCCCAAGGTCAAGGGCTCTTTGCCTGGCTGTAGAAATACGGGAAACCTTGACCCATCTCGCTTTGCTTCCCCAGAAATTCCCCAGCCTCCTGAGTAAAGGCATCTACACCTCCTTCTGCACCTGCTTCCCGCAGTCCTGGTTCAACACACACGAGTTCAAGACCTTCGTCTGTAATACAATGAGCCTGTGGCTTTCAGGTGAGCGCTGCCTTATCTCCACCAAGGGAAAAGCAATTCTGGAAGAAAATTTTCTGACAGGGCCTGGGAAAGTGATTGCCTTCATCAAGGCAGTCTTCCTATTCTTTTCGTTTTTACCAGAATGAGGAGGGAAATGTATTTATGAGCATCTTAAGCCGTATAAAATGCTAAAATTCCAGAGAAGGACAACGGAGGTGGGTGTGATGCTAGGCAACTCCATTCCTTTCCAATTATTGGATAAGATGCTAGTTCACAGGACACAGGCGTCTTGTACGCAGCAATCCTCACATTTCCACATGACCCTGCATCTTTCCTTTTTAAATGAGCTATAGTTTTATTCTTCAGACAATAACGAGTGACAGATGGCAGTTACATGAAGTGTTTCTAGCGAAAACATTGTCACATAGATGGACTACCGATAGGCCGTAATCAAACTCCATGACCCGTATTTCATTGGGATTACTACATTATTATTTATTTATATTTATGTATACTTAATATAATAATGTCATAATATAAAGATGAGTACATTTTCTATTCTGGTCTTTGAAGACACGACCTACCGTCCCCAAGTTCTCGCTCTTCTTAACCTGTCATCCTCAGCTCTATGGGGACAGTTTTTTTCCAGAGATGCAATAGATGAAGAGGCCACAGACACTACAAATAAATACAGTTGAGGGTAGACAGAAGTCTTCTGATGACAGTGACGAGGACAGCATAAGAATGTTTACAGAATCAGCAGGAAAAAAGATTCAGAATAACAATATTTACAGAGTGGAAAGACATGCTTCATCTGCCCCTCTGAGGCCTCTTCAAGTTCCCCAAGCCTTTGCTTTCTTCTCCTCTTGCTTGTGTTTCTCCTGTTGCTCTTCCTTGGTCTGGAAACGAGGTTGCTGATAAGTTTTATTTATTTTATTTTTATTAATCATGTTATTGGTGACTCTTACAAATCTTATAACAATCCATCATTCAATTGTATGAAGCACCCTTATACATATGTTGACATCAGCACTTCCAAAGCATTTTCTTTCTACTTGAGCCCTTGGTATCAGCTCCTCTTTTTCCCCCTCCTCCCCTCATGAATCCTTGATCAATTATATGTTATCATTGTTTTGTATCTTACACTGGCCTTCACCTACATTCACCTACATTTCTATTATTCGTCCTCCCAGGGGATGGGCTATGTATCCAACCTTGTGATGCATTCCCTTTCACACCCCACACCCCCAATCCTCCTACTGTCATGATATCACTACTCCCACTACTGTTCCTGAGGGGTCTGTCTGTCCTGAATTCCATGAATCTAGAGCTCTGATCTGTATCATTATGGGCACTTTAGCTGAATTTGTAAGGCAGAACTGGGTCATGGTAGTGGAGGGGAGGACACAATCAGAAGCTAGAGGAATGTTACGTGTTTCGTCTCTTCCTTGTGACCTTTCTGTGGGTGGGGGGTGTCCATTTGTATATAGATGGACTTTGGGTCTTCACTCCTATCTCCCGCTTTCACATTGATATAATGATTTGTTTTGGGATCTTTTGATACTTGATATCTGATGCCTCATAATCACACAGGCTAGTGTGCTTCTTCCATGTGGGCTTATTTGCTTCCATGCTAGGTGACTGCTTGTTTAACTTCAATCCTTTAAGACCCCGACACTATTATCTTTTGATAGCCAGGCACTGTCTGCTTTCTTCACCAAATTTGCTTGTGCACCCAATTTGTCTTCAGCAATCATGTCAGAAAGGTGAGTATCACAGAATGCCAGGTTATTAGAACAAACTGTTCTTGTGTTTAGGGAGGCCTTGAGTAGAGACCCAAGGTCTATCTGCTATGTTAATATTTAACTTATAAATATACGTACATTGGTTTCTCTCTTTTTCTTTTCTTTTTAGGGCATCACTGCCCAGGTGGTGGGAGTAGGAGGCCCAGCCTTTGCTCCTGTAAGCTGGAATTGAACCTCCATCCCAGTGGGCTGCAGTCCTGTGCACAACCACCACGCCACCGGGGCTCAGCCCCCATGGGGTCTTTATTACTTTTTTGGGGGGCATCACTGCTCTCCGGTGGTGGGAGTAGGAGGCCCAGCCCCACTGCTGGAATTGAACCTCCGTCCCAGTGGGCCATAGTCCCGCGCACAACCACTACGCCACCGGGGCTCAGCTCTCTCTCTTTTTTTTTTTTTTTTTAGGCATTACTGCCCTGGTGGTGGGAGTAGGAGGCCCAGCCTTTGCTCCTGTGAGCGGGAATTGAACCTCCGTCCCAGTGGGCTGCAGTCCCACGCACAACCACTACACCACGGGGCTCAGCCCCCTTTATTACTTATTTTCATCATGTAGCTTCCTCCCACCCGTTATGAGGGTTATTGCCATCTATCTCCCATTATCTAGTGCTCTGACATCAGAAATGCAAGCGAAAGGCTTTTAACAAACTTATTTTCTCATAGAACCACCCCTGTGAGTCTCTTTACCCTACGGTGCCAAAAGCTCATTGTGTAGGAGGCTAGCCATCTGAATTTAGGCCCTGCCTCTAGGGGAAGACTCTGTCTCCCTGCTCTGGGAAAAGGTCCTTGCTGTCCATCTTCCCCAGAGTCTTGGAGGTTCTCCGCACAGGGCCTTCAGCTTCCAAGGACACATGGTGCCCTGCTCTTCTTTCTTGGTAGCGGTAGAAGGTTGTTTTTGGTTTGTTTGTTTTTGTTTTTTGGGGTCATCACTGCCCTCTGCTGGTGGGGGTAGGAGACCCAACCTTTGCTCCGTGGAGCTGGAATTGAACCTCCATCCCAGTGGGCTGCAGTCCCACGCACAACCACTACGCCACGGGGGCTCATTCCAGAAGGTCCTTTCATTTCTGCCCCCTGCTTTAGTCTCTTTTACATTTGAAAAGCAGTGGACTGCCGAATCGTATAGGTTGTCTTCTGCCTCATTAATATCATAGAAGTTAGGACCTTGGGTCATTATTACATGTCACATAATGGAGGATGGTTATGTCATAGCATGTCATGTAAAACTGGTGGGAGAAAGATAGGACTTTCAACTCCCATGAAGCATTGACCTCTCAGGAGCCCACAGGGGCAGCTCTGCCCTTTCTGTCGGCTTGCAGTGAGGGGGCGTGAATGGTAGAGGGCCAGCCCCTAACACATCATCATGGGTCTGGTAGGCACAATTAGACGGTGATAATAGATAAGTCATAGAAATTATGAGAGATAGAAATTGTTAGGAATTTTGTGTGTGAAACGAAGGAAGAGTCTTAATTAGGTGAGATTAAAGCAAGCTTTATTGGGAGCAAGCGGACGGGTTCGACAGCTTGTAGGGAAGCAAACTGATGAAGCTGGGCCCAGTCAAGGCAGAGGGGAATTTTTATACCCCCTGTTGGCCCAGAAAAGGTCAGGCTATTCTTTGTAAAACAGGGAGGGCCAAGGTGTATGGGAAGGTGTTCCCCCTGTGGCCTTGGGCAGCTGCAAAAGGTCGGGCTGGGCAGAAAGCATTTCCGGAAAGCGGTTATGGGAATGCAAGTTACGGCGGGGGCAGGGCAGAGGCCATTGCAGGCTCAGACAGAAATAATGGAGTCAGATACATGGGGCGGGGGGTGGGAGGCATCACTGCCCTCTGATGGGAATAGGTGGCCCAGCCTTGCTCCTGGAGAGCTGCTGCCGGATTTGAACTGCCAGCCCAGTGGACCGCAGTCCCACGCGCAACCACTACGCCACCAGGGCTCAGCCTGGGGTCAAATACATTTTATAGAAGCATGCTCCCCTCCCAGGCAGCCATGATCTCAACAGTCAGATCCACAAAGCCGAAGCCAAAGAGCCCTGGAGGGAGCCAGGAAGCCAGCAGCCAATCCATTCCACTATTCTACATAGTATACGATTATTTATATTCACTAGATGTTTAACAGTATATTTGTTCATAATTATTTTTTATAAAAGAAACGCGATTCCATTTTTATTCTCCCTTCTGAGTCTTGCGGACTTCTAAGGTCCCAGATGATGCTCTTCATTCTGAACACCTTGCTAGGCAGTCTGAAGAATATTTTCTCACCCGATCTTTTCTGATTTGTGATGCCGAGGCTGCTGCTGCCGCCGCCGTCACCTCCGCTGTCCGTGACCCTGCACAGCAGAACGAAGCACCCCCTGGCCCGGGGCCCGCCTCACCATTGCTACTTTATGTTTGAGCCCATGTTGTAGCCACTGTCATTTACCAAGCCGATGCCCTCTGCAGAGACCACGCTCTCCTGACCCCACGCCCACAGTCCATGACACCAAGTCTTGGCCACATTGCCTCTAAGGCAGCAGTTCTCAACCTGTGGGTTGCAACCCCTCTGGGGATCGAACGGCCCTTTCACTGGGGTCGCCTAAGACCATCGGGAAGCACATAAATAATTTCACAGTATATAATTACATAGTGTTTTTGTGATCCATCACTGTTTTAGTGATGTTCAATTTTGTAACCATGAAAATGCACCTGGCATATCAGATATGGACATGATGATTCATCACAGTAGCAAAATTACCCTGACGAAATAGCGACAAAAATAACTTCATGGTTGGGGGTCGTCACCACATGAGGACCCGTATGAAAGGGTCGTGCATGAGGAAGGTTGGGAGCCGCTGCTCTAAGGAGTATTCTGGCGTTGCTTCTCTAAGAGAGTCCCAGGTTCTTTCAGAGTTCTTGGCTAACTTCACTCAAAGGCCCTGATTCTTCCTCAGTCTTCCATATTCAGTGTGCACCTTTCACGTGCAGGCGAGGCCACTGAACAGACCACAGGATGCATGAAGCACAGTCCTCAAAGACACGCCTTGCCGTTCAGCTCTCTAAAGAGGTCCTGTGCAGCAGATTTGCCGAATGCAGCGCATCATTGTCTCTCTCTTTTTCTTTTCTTCTTTTTTTTTTTGGCATCACCGCCCTCTGGTGGCCGTGAGAGCTACCCAGCGCTGCTCCTGAGAGCCGCCGCTGGATTTGAACCGCCAGGCCCGCAGGCCGCAGTCCTGATCTTTTAATTCAAGAGAAAAAGAGAGGGCTGAGCCCCGGTGGCGGCGTGGTTGTGCGCGGGACGGCAGCCCACTGGGACGGAGGTTCAATTCCAGCAGTGGGGCTGGGCCTCCTACTCCCACCGCTGGAGAGCAGTGATGCCCCCCCAAAAATAAATAAATAAATAAATAAATAAATAAATAAATAAATAAATAAATAAATGATCATTGTATTGGTGGCTCTTACGGCTCTTCTAAGAATGCATGCATCCATTGTATCAAGCATATTTGTACATATGTTGCCATCATTCTTTTGTAGACATTTACTTTCTGTTTGAGCCCTTGGTATCAGCTCCACTTTTGTCGCCCACTCCCCTTCCACCCTGGGTAAATTATAAATAATTATTTTCACATCTTACACTAACCGCTGTCTCCCTTCCCCCACGTTTTCCGTTGTTTGACCCTCTGGGAGGTAGTTATGTGTCTGTCATTGCGATTGGTTCCCTCTTCCTCCTTTCTCCTCCCCCACCTTCCCCCTACTCTCTCCGATATCGCTCCTTCTATTCTGGTTCTTGGATGTGAGTGTGCAGAGCTCTTATCTCTTACCTGTATCTGTGTACATGCTCCAGTCTAGCCTGCCATGGGTGAGGAAGCATCAAGGAACCAAAGGAATATTGTGTGTTTCATCTGTGCTATACTGCGCCCTGATTGGCTCATCCCTTCCTTATGACCCTTCTGTGAGGGGTTGTCCTGTTACCTACAGATGGGTTTGGGCTCTCTTCACTGACCCCCTCTTCCTCAACAATATGGTTTTGTTTGTTTTGGGTCTTCTGATGCCCGTTACTGGATCCCATCAACACTTCGTAATCATTCTTCCAGGTGGGCTCATTGCTTCTCTGCTAGATGACTGCTTTTCACCTCCGGTCCTTTAAGATCTCAGACACTATATCTTTTGCTAGCCGGCCACCATTTGCTTTCTTCACCACATTTGCTTATGCACCCATTTCATCTTCAGTGAGCGTACCAGGGGGTGAGGATCACAGAACGCCAGGTTGTTAGGATAAAGTGTTCTTACGCTGAGGGAGGGCTGGAGCAAAGGCCCAGAGTCCATCCACTACCTCAGTGTATTGCCATATAAATAAATTTACAAAGACCAGGACCTTTATTTTTATGAATTAATAGATTTACAAATGTATGCACCCATGTTCCTTTGATCGCTTCACTATTGCTTCAGTGAGCACTGATTATGGATCCAGGCAAGATAAAATCCTTGACAACTTCAATCTTTTTTTTTTTTTAATAATTCATTTTATTGAGATCTCTTACCACTCTTACCACAATCCATATATCCATTGTATTGAGCACTGTGTCTTCAATCTTTTCTCCGTTTTTCATGATGTCACTTAGGGTCCAGTTGTGAGGATTTGGGTTTTTGTTATATTGCGGTGTAAAACCCACACTGAAGGCTGCGAGCTTCGATCTTCATCAGCAGGTGTTTCAAGTCCTCCTTCCTTTCAGCAAGTGAGGGTGTATTGTCTGCATGTTGCAGGTTGTCAAGAAGCCTTCCTCCGATCTTGATGCTGCATATTTTGTCATATAATCCTGCTTCTGATACACGTCTTTACTGATTTTTTTTTTTGGAGGGGGCACATCACTGCCCTCTGGTGGGAGTAGGAGGCCCAGCCTTACTCCTGGAGAGCTGCTGCTGGATTTGAACCACCAAGCCAGTGGGCTGCAGTCCCTCACTCAACCACTATGCCACTGGGGCTCAGCCCCATCTTTACTGATTTTAAACCATGTGGTAATCCCCGGATCTATCTGCAAAACTGCTTTTCGATCCATGTATAAGTTCCGCCTAAGCACTCTAAAGTGTTCTGGAATACCCAGTTTCCTCAAGACTATCCAAAGTTTGATATGCTAACCTAAGATCTGCAGTTCAGTCTCACAGGGACTTCCCAGGATAAAGAGGAGGCCGTCTACTCCCATAAAGATTTAAATCTTGGAAACCCAAGGAGAAAATTCTGCCCCGTCTTTCCGGGTTACTTGGAGTCAGAATCAACTCTGTGGCAGTGGATTTGGTTTAGGGGTTAACACCGAGGGGTAACCCCACTGGAAGCTGTAGTTCGGGAGCTCTTTC